>WJFB01004447.1:0-10064 GCA_009870185.1 Pygmarrhopalites habei | reverse complement strand
GTAGTTGACGAACCATTTCCCAACATTCTTCAGCCATACGGGTGTTGGTGTGGTCGTGGAGGGGGGGACTTGTGTTGTTGTTGTTGGTTTTGAAGTAGTTGTGGTAGTGACTGTTGTTGTTGTAGGCTTTGTTGTTGTTGATGAAGTAGTGGTCGTCGTCGTTGGGGTTGCCGGTGTGTCATCGTTTCCACCCTCTTGTGCTAAAAATTGTCACAGAGAAAAAAACTCATTTTACATTCAACAGTTTCCATATTGTAAATTGTCTAAGCTTTACAGAAGCTTCATTCAATTAATTAATTGATTAGCTAAGAAGTTGAGGAGAATGATTTGTCTTTAGATTAATGTTCATTACCATCTTCATCGATAAGATGATATCCCCTTATTGAGGAGCCCTGACATATATGAAATTTGTATGATAATAAAAACCCTCTTGTATGTGCTTTGAAGTAAAAGCCCTAGTAGCCACATCATGTTTTATCCTTGCATGAAAAGGGCAAAGAATCATCATAAAGCCAAATAGGACTAATACTCTCATGTAATAAAATATCTCCTCCTCCAAATTAGACGTATCATTAAGAAGGGAGCCGGATGAAACCAGAAATGTTTTAGCTAATGTCATAATACTGTGTCTAGTAAATGAACTTAGTACAAGAAAGTAATACAGAGTAAAAATCTCTTATTGATTACTCAACAGCAAGTTTAATATATATCTGAAATCTATTTATATAATTACATTCCTACACAATACTTGTTGATTTTTGATTCTTTGCACCTCGCAGGAATTTTAATCAAAAAATTGCCTAAATTATTCCGGATTTCTTGGCTTATTTAAAAAACTGAATGTCAAACTATTAGGAACACAAATATCTGCAGTCTGAACCTAGTGATACATTTATCTAGTTTCCTGCCACAGAACTTAAATGGCTAAAATGAAGCTAAAATGAAGACAAAATTGAGAGAAGACTAAATAGGCATGTTTCATCATCACGACTACTTTTACCTCCATACGGCCTAATCATTCACAAAGTCGTTCCTATAACTGATATAACTGATACCAGAATAGACAGGTTATTTATCCCGAAAAATCCCGAATACACTAATTGAAGAGATGGAATGAAATATCGCATGTATCACTATAGTCTCAGAAAACATTATTTTTAAAAGTAGTTTTTTAGAATTCCAGGCCATGAAGCCGGTACTTCATTTGGTAGACTCATTGAGATTATAACGAGGAACAAATTTATTCATCACTTTATGAATACTGTACGTAATACACTATAAAGCAAATAATTTAGTATACCAAACCGTCTGTTAGCCCATCCATCAGCTGTAGTATGTACTTCGAAAAATTCCATATAATTTACCTCACTAGTCGAATTTTGATTTCATTAGTGCGGTATCACAATGATTTTTATTTTATATTGAAAGGGTCAATCAATCACAAATACATAATCCGACTCACTTTCTCCAGTCATTATAGAGATACCATGAAATATTCTGAGCAGTCAAATATGTAGTGTTGCATAAAAATCACAGTATTCTGTACCTGAGCAATCTTGCCCACCATGGGTTTTCCACAATACAGTACAGAAAAAGTCTTACCCTACGTCATACTCACAAAATTTGCCATGACACAGAAAATATGTTCATTGACTTGAATGTCTCAATAAATGCTTATGATTAGTAATTAATAAATCGTCCTCTAAAAACTTTATATGACTCGCATGTTTGATACACTACATTTTGTAAAGATGTACATATTATGAATAATTATCAGCCTTTGCTAAATCCGTCAGTGAAGGAGCTGGTCATCGTTCAGATACCTTATGTACTTATATAAGGAACTGAATGTGATATTGACACTTATAAGTAAATCGAATTTGTGAAACTATCTCATCTTCCCCATTCATGTCCGACAAGTGTGTGTGCTTTAGATGTTTGCCCACTCTAAAAATTTTCCAGTTCAGGCGTACAAGTCAACGAATAAATGCTTACTCTACACAGTAGATAAAAATGTACAAGAGAAGGAAAATAAAAATTGTTTGCCATGAATCATCATCATGACGAATGCAAAATTTGAATTAGCTCTCTCTTGAATGGATGCCATGTTTTTGACTCCCTTTCAACCCTATGTATTGTTGAATGCTAAATAAGACTGAACAATAAGTATTGCCATTCAAATATGGACAATACTGACTCAAATATATAATCTCATTTTACCAGTCTCTCCTGTACCGACGTTAGTGTAAGGTACCTACTGAAAGAAATCAATGTTAGGTACAATATACTTCATGTCCAGATATAACTTTGACATGACGAAAACGAGGTGTGTTGATGTTCCTGGAGCAATAAATCTAGTTTAAATCAGATACTTCACCCTCGATAACTTGTAATCTTGTATACTCAAATAAAGTCCCCGTACTCCCATTTCAAAACAAAGTTTTGAACATTGTTATTCTACTGGAATGAAAAAAAAACTCCCTTCTTGTCAAACAAACCTCGAACATGTAAGTAACAAGTAAATACACACATGACGAATAACCAACTCTAAAGTTCATCGTCATGGCTGATTGAAAAAGTCTTTTGAAAAGACGCTAAGAAAAGAAACCACACGAAATAAATTGAACAAAGAATTAACCTACGAGATGAAATGAAAATAATGAATGTTTTTGAAACATTTAGGATTCTACGTTTCAAGTACTTAACAGGTCATATTTCCCTATCTATGACATTTATGACGAGGATAAAGTTGACAATTCAATGATCCCTCTGACTTAGTCAATATAATATAATAATTAGTAAAAAAATTGTTAAAAATAAATGATCCAATTTCAAAGATCAATTTAATTGTTGAATGGGAAATATGAAATTTCTTACCCGTGACAGCTACAATGAGACAAATAGCGATTAAAATCCACCTGGCCATTTTCGGATGAGATGGTTGGGGAGGACAAATTAAATAATAACTGCGAGGTAAATGGCACTTCTGAAACTCAACTTAACTAAAATTACAGTAGACTGCCTTCCTCGCGGGACACAAAAGTTTTGACTCCCTCGAAGCTTAGCGCCTCATGGTAGCTCTCAGTCTTTGCTTTCTCTCAAGTCAGTCTGCAAATAAAATACAATAAATAATATTGTTACAACATGATAACATGTAAAGAGAATTAGTAAATATTACTAAATAAGTATGACCATTGTCAATGGGCATATAAAGACTCTTTGTATTTCTCGAAGCATTGATGGGTAATGTCGATCAAGTAGTGAGACTTTCTCTGTTGAACTGAAAGGACAGTGAAAGCAAAGATAGAGGTCAAATGTTAGGTTGCATTTTATGTTCTCATTTTAGTCCTCTTCTCAAATTCTGTCAGAAACAACTTTGTCGTATGCTTCTTCACTGAAAAATCTTCAGTATCTCGGGAGTCATTTTTCAGTGACTCGTACTTACTAATATTCAGTAGACAAAGCCTTGAACTGCCAACAAATATTAGTGCTATTTTTCGTTCCCTTAAAATATTGTTCTGTTCCTCTGTCAACGTACATTTAACAGTTAATTGGGATTTACACAAAACATTTCATTTTTTACAAATAAATAGGTTCTATGCCTTTGTTCTTTTGACAGCCTGTCAATGACAGAGGAGGAAAGAGCACAAATTCAAAACGCGAAAAAAAATTCCAAAGAGAGTAAAGAATGAAAATTGTCCCGATCCTTTTAGTTTCTACTAAATAAGTGGTTTTATTTTAACCAAAGTCATTGTGAAATACCTGTACATATTATTATCGTGTGAACTGATTGATTTTGGTAGACTATGAATTAGATGAGTTATCTGTGGTTGGCCACCGTGAGTCATTCGAACGTAGAGTTAAGTTGAGTAAATTATTGACGTGTAGGAAAATGCCAATTTTTAGAAAAGATCCATGTGGGATTCTGTGTGTACTTATTACCTATTTAGCAGGTAAGATGGGCTTGTATCTTCATATTTTGTCTAATTGATAATCATATTTTGAAATTATTCCTCACACCGTTTCAATCTAATTTTTCCAGTGTTCTATGCCGATTATGTTGTGACAAGGTGGATCGTTTTAACATCTTTTTATGACAGGTGTGTACTTTTTTAATTACTCAAAGATGACAATCATATGTAATATTGCTCTTTGATGACAATGAACAAGATTTTTCAGTTACTTAATTTATTATTATTCCATTCTTTTACAGCCTATGGGGGAGTTTTCACCTAGGTAAAGTGGCTACGTAATTTTTAATCATGTACAAAATTGTAGCATGTCATTATATATATGGCCTAATTGTGTTTTCTACATTCTATTTTGACAGTTGCATTTAACCTTATAAGTAAGGCAATCTTATTTACTATCTTAAATGTATAGGAAAAAGTTTTTCGCTTCATTAATATTCTGATTTATACTTTACAGTCGCTCTTATTACCGCATCGCATTTACGAGCCGTACTGTCAGGTATGCATATTTAAAACATTTGTCTCACAATATAAGTGTTTTGAAATATTGCGTTATTTATGTCATTCTTTGTTTTCATGTTCAACTCGTCAGATCCCGGAATCGTTGGTAAATTTTTTCTCATAATGATTGACAAATTAAACAGAGTATTGAATATAACATGAACACGTATTCATCATTACTATTTCCAGAATTTCCGCAAACCAGAGTTGATTTCTCTGATTACCATGCTAATGTTTTAAAAGAAAAGAATAGTGAGTTGGATGGTGATGGTGGGTCGTGGACAATCTGTAGGTGGGTCAGCTACACTTTTAAATAACCTGTGATATATTTTCTACAAGTATGATGACAAATGCTGTAATAATGAACTACATCTTACATAGTCGCTGTGAAGCCTACAGACCACCTAGAGCTCATCATTGTAGAGTGAGTCATTTTCTTGATATAACAAATCCAATTGGTATTGGAGTAAGAAATGATGAAAATTCCAAAATTATTGTCTACTTACAAAAGATCTAATTCCTTGTTAAAATAGGTGTGCAATCGATGTATTCGCCGAATGGATCATCATTGTCCATGGTTAGACTTGTTTGCTTTTCTTTCGTACGCAGCGTATTGTATCCAAGATATCCATATGATTCATCATATGGAATTCTCATGAGAATTTATATTCTATAAAATTGCAATTACTAATTACTTTCAGGATTAACAACTGCGTTGGTGAATGGAATCAAAAGTATTTTATGCAGTTTCTCATTTTTGTCGGCGTCCTGTGCTTTTACTCTGCAGTTCTGGTCATTTATAGTTGGGTTAGTATTCAATGAAAATTGCGACTGTCATTTTTATTATAATCGTAATCTTCTAGGATTATTGACGGAATCAATTTCTTTTAAATTTCAGACATCAGATGATTGTCCATTCTGCCCAAAGGATCTGCTCACTAAGCAACAAAAAGTGTACGTTACTATATGAGCGTAATGGGTTCGAAAAAGGTTTCGACGCTCTTTAATACTAATCTCTGTATCTACTTTCTCCTGTGAAAATTTAGGTTGCACTCAGTCATTCTGATGTTAGAGAGTCTTCTTTTTGGCATGTTTGTCCTTGCAATAATGATAGATCAGCTGTCGGCAGTATTCTCGGATGAAACAGCTGTGGAACATGTAAACTACTCACAAACCTTTGTCAAATTTCATGAATCATTGTTACAAAAACTAATTTTCATACTAATTGTAGGTTAAAAAGTTGGGTCGACACAGACCACGGAAACCAAAGATGGCTTTACTAAGTGAGATTTGTGGGAGAGGTCCAGTATTTTTATGGTAAGTGTTGTCAGTTTACCAAAATCTTAATCTTTTTAGCACAGACAACTAAGTAGTTGAAAAACTAATCTTTTCTTTCGGGGCCAGGTTTTTTCCCTGCCATAATGGTCCACACGGCGGAGGACCCCTACACATTGATAATTACCATGTGTAAAAGTTTTAGACTTTTTACCCTTCAGCTCACCATTATTACTGTCATCATCGAGGGAGAGATTCAAAACACAAGGTGGTCAAATGTACGTCCACGACAAGTGAAAAACTATTTAATCGTCTTTACAGTCTCACATTTACTCACGTCACATTCTCAATTGGCCTCACCTACATTACCTAACTGTTACGAATATATAAGGACTAATTTAACTGACTATGAAGAAAAAGAGTATAAAGCTACGCTTATCTTTGCATCTTTATCGTCACACCATTAGATTATTCAAGTGCTATGAGCAATGTAGTCATTTACGTCAATTTCTATACTCCAGAGGACTGAGTCCTAAATTGCGACAATGTGTGTGTTTTACACCTTAAACTACCACGAATAGTCCTAAATTATTAATATGTATCGTTCAACATTCGGCACAACAATATTTACAAGTCATAAAGTTTAGAGAGTACAATTATCACGAGTATAACATAGCAATGCTATGATAGAATGGATAGGTAGAGTAAGATGTATCATAAAATGCTCTTTTATTTATTTCAAGTGTTTCTATTTCAGGGAGCGATAGAGAGAGATGAAAGTCTATAGACAAAAGATTATTATTAGTAATTACTACAGTCCTTCAGGAGGACAACACTATTCAGTATGACCTGACTGGAACTTTACTAGCAATATTATTTCATTTAATAGCTCTAATTCTTTGTGCTTCCACAAAGGACCATAACTTTAACTTGTACCACAGTTATATTATTAAGTACTAAACAGAAATGTCTCTCTTTGGCAAAACTTTTAGGCTTATTGTTAAATTTTTTGTATCGTCGTTCGTGATTATTTTCAGTTGTCCAAGTATTGTGAAATTCAATTTGATTATGATACTACATGTGATCTTCCTGATTATGTGTCATATATTATTTTTATTTTTACTGAATAAACGTATCATGTTACATTCTTAAGGTCAAGTTGGGATAATAAAAAACGGTTATTTAGGCTGACTTGAGACCATTTTAGTACTTATTCAATTTGTTATATGGAATGTTTCTTCAATTTTTAGTCATGCTAAATTACTGATTGAGCCGAACAAAAATTGATCAGTCTGAAGATCATGCACAAACGTTGCATCGTTTTTATTTCATTGTAAATCACCATTCATCAATAATTCACAAATCGATCCTGTCACTTGCGTCCCATTTTCACCTTTCGCCCCCACACACATGCATAATCTTAAAACCTTAACAATATCACGTTGAATAATAATAAAATGTCGCTTGCATATACATCTGAGAATCATTTCTCCTTGTTCTTAATTGTAATGACTTTCGTAATATGAGAAAATTGTCATGAGAGTCCGTCATATCTGAAGGAAGAACTTTCTTCAAAGGCGAGAAAATACAATATGAAATATTAAAGCTATACTTTTGTTGGATTATTTTGCTTGAAATAATAATTATTAGCAACCCATGAATGAATAAACACAGTCTCAAAAATGAAAATACTTAAATACATGGTGGGCATTCAAATTATTTTTCCATTCTCATCTTTTTAGGTGAAACACAAAAAATAAAATATTTATATTGGAGGTTTCTCTTCCAAAATTATATTCACTGCCAAAAATGGCTCCAATTAAAAAGAAAAAATGAATTTCAATTATGGTTGACAATAACATTACTACTGAGTAGTTGATTACTTGGAAAAAGGAAAAAAATCGTTGATATGTTATTTAAAGAGCCAAAAGCTCAACATCTGGATGAACCATTTTCAAGGGTGCTTTCCTATTTTCCTCCAATATCCTATTGACTCTAATGTCATCCGAGAGATCAATGTAATCACTAGATTTCCGTTCTAATCTTTGAAGAGGGACGATGGTCAGTTCCTCCTCAACTGACTCTCTATTGCTATTCTCCTTTTGAGACTCAATCTCCTTGTTTGAGTCATCAGGTGCAGTGACCGTGTAGCTTGGAGGTAATCCTGTTTTGTATCGATTCAGAAGGAAGGGAAAGTTATCTGCCTCAGCAATATTCTGTATTGAATCAACAACCAAAGGAAAAAATGATGGCAAATTATTATTATAGTGTGAAATCAATGAATTAAGTAATAATAACAAAAGTGCTATTTTTTAAAATTATCAAGGGATGCACTTCACATCAAGTCTAAAAATACTTTCTGAGAGCGACATGAACATTAAACACATAAATGTCCGCGTTGTGTATTTTGTATAGCGAATAAATAAAAGCCTTTTGGTACTTTATTCACAAGCGTCATTAATAAAGTGCATAATGTATTTATATATAGTGAGTTTCAAGTTGAAACTTCCAACAACCATTTTCACAACTTTCATTAGAATGATTATCAACTTTGTAAAAACTAATAAACTAAAATATGGAATTCAAATTCATCCATTATTAATGATACTCATTCACGTGCAATAATCATTAATTTGCTGTAGGACAATTAGGACAGAGACTTGATAACAACAACAACAAAATACGACTCTACATGCACAATATTACAATTATATAATTTTATTCCTAGTACTACTAAATTTTCCAGTCCACATGGACACATTTATGTAAGGTACATAGTACGAGTACAATGTTATACACAGGTGTTTGTGTCATAACTAGTACATAAGGTAAGATACCGACTTGTATCATCATTCCGATGGTCCGAAAAGTGCAAACAATTATAACAAATAACAAAATATATAATTTGAGAATCCTCTTCATCGTCTATCATGAGTTTGTTCTCTCCAAAGCCTTACGGGAATTTTTCAGTACGATTAAATATACTGTATAACTACATAACAGTATCTGATTTGTCAGTATTAAAGAAATGCTAACAAGTGAATGAGAAAAGAGGCAGTATACTAGAATTTCATTTCAGCAGGTTTAGTAGTTTCTGAGACAGTCACCCTAAATTCTACATTTACCGTGTGTGTGAGAGAACAAGGAAACGGAAAAGTCTTTAGCAAAGATTCATAATTAGTGTTGTAACTACTAACTTTCTACTATCTGATGATGAACAATCCAAAAATCAACACTCCTCTATTCGATACTGACTTTCTGCTGTGTTTGTGTGTGAAATCCAAGCGACATCCCATGCTTTCTAATGCCTGACATTTTAAGCTCCTTGTTTCACTTTATCATCCAATAATCCTTGATCGACCCCCTTACTTACATTGGATTGTGACTGTCCATCAATTTCATTCATCGCTGGATCTTCTGTCCGAGTTTTGGCCGTTGTAGATGGCACAGCATTGGGAGTAGTAGTCCCTTCTGCGACAACTGACGATGTTTTGACCTGAGAAGGTACGGAACCGGCAACTTCATGGACTACTTCAGTGGGAGATGTATCTTTTGGGACCACTGTGGTAGTTGGCAAAGAATGTGGTCTGATTTTAATCACCTACAGAACCATAAAATATGTTCAATCATAATATTTGTTTGTAACTCAATCCAAAATATTTAAAATATGTCGTAAAATTAAACTCAGACAATAACATTAGTGATTTCATGGGAAATTTAAAAGGTGTCCTAAGATAGTCATCATAGTCATATAACAGATCCATTTACATTGCGACTCACTAAACTCATAAAACTTACTTGAAATTGGAAGAATCCCGATGAGTCATTAGAAGTCACCTTGTGAATGGTCTTATTAACGGTGACAAGCTGCCCATCAACCTATTGTTAAAATAACAATGATCCTCATTAGTAAACAGTATTTTGTTGTACAATAATAAAGTTAAATAATGTCAAATTCCAACGCACTTCTTTAGTTTCCGATGTACTATTTGTGTAGTTGGCTGGTAAGCCGTCAATATTCACCACTTCTGGATTTTTCTCATCCGTCTTGTCAAAGCCACTACTGAAAAGAGGTGGGGGTGGTCGATTGAAGTTTGGTCGGGCAAAGTTTGGAGTCAGAAGGGCTCCCCAAAGACTTTGCATCTGAGTCTGCATTCTCTTCATCATGGCTAATATGAAATTTAAAATGTACAATACAAAATTAGTTTGTGTAGAACAGTTCGTTCTTGTAATATTTTGTGTTTGTAATAGGCTTGAAACAAAACTCAGTTGTATAACATAGTGATTTCATGGGATAATTAAAAGGTGTCCTAAGAT
>WJFB01004446.1:0-10066 GCA_009870185.1 Pygmarrhopalites habei | reverse complement strand
TCCATCAAAAAAGTTTCAACTCGAACATATGCTAGAAAGCCCTACGAAATTTTCTGACGTGAATTTCAAAACTTTCATTACCAGGTCCAAAATAATTAAAATACTACGGATTCTTTGTCACTAATTTATTCAAATTATGGATGCACAAGTAAAGAAAATCACAAGAGTGGAGTGTGTATGATTTCTCTTGAATGCGTGTACACTACAACCAATTGTGTGTCTCTAACGTACATGTATGTACCATTAGAAGTTACAATTAATGATTACAAATAGAAAATAATAGAAAAAAAACATATCTTAAGTTTGTAGAGACAATGTTCAAAAGAAATTTGACCAGGAAATGATAAAAGGAATAATGTTAATTTCTGGACAAAAACAATAAATGATCCAAATAAATTGGATTTCCGCAGTTACTGACTATTAAGGTATGTGAGTGAGGAGAAGAGAGAAGTGGAATAATTTCCCTCTTTAAAGATACATACTTAACGTTTGTTCACTCTCGCTTAATGCACAGTCCCCACAAGTGAAAGTCTCAAGTGGAAGAAGGAGAAAGTAAACAAGAAGGCGGACAAAGAACAGGGAAAGGAAAGAACGAGTCGCCAGGGTCAAATATCTATCATTCCAATATGTCACAATGTATGTATGTGCATATACAGTGCAGGGGTATTTTTGAAGGCTAAGGGTCGCGATAAGGAGGCCGTGGTTTACCTACTTGTGGGTTACAGTGAAGTAGTGAAATATTCCAAGTCCTCCGTCCCCAACGGGCAAGGAACGAACGAGAAAAAAAGAGTTTGTAGGGCCATCAGAGTCCTTTCTTGGCAACTGGAATTTCATCATGTATATTCTTGAATGGACGCATTCATCCATTACTTAACCTCCTAATAATATGAATTTTTTCGACCTTCATCAAGTGTGAGAAACACATGTCATAATTTCAGTGAATTTTAAATGAGGAAATCTAGGCCGGAGAAGAGCATTGGGACAAATTTGCTCATTTTATTGTATTAATGCTCTACACTGGAATCAATTGTAATTAGAAATTAATCAATCATGATGATAAATGTACTGACTGAGTAGGTATTAAACCCATTGGGTCCTCTTATACAACTCATCATTTGACTTTCAAAGCGGCTAACAATTCGGCGACCCTTCCCTACTGGTATAATCCGAGTCAGAAGATTAAAGGGTGACTACTGTAATAATTGCAGTAGTCACCATGATACAAAATTATTTTGTATCATGACAGAATATATGAAGAGGATATGATAGAGAAAAGGGAAACAGGCTGGACCTAGAGATTAGATAAAGAATCATAATAAATTTTAAAAGGGTTATTCTACTTTTGACCATTTCGACTGCCTTTTCCAATTTGTAGTGAAAGGATTTACATCCTCGGGTAACTTTATGAATGAAAACCAGACTCCAGGTCAAGTGTCATGGATCTGACGGTATGGCCAACTATTTTTGGAGAAAACGATTCGGTTTAGTTATTAATCAGTGATTATCTCTATTCTTGACAGTAATTGTGATTGGCATTAATCAGTAAGTATGAAATAGAGTGAGACTGAAAATCCTTCCATTCATGGCTCACCCAAGGAAACTGAGTAATTATTTGCCAAGATCAGAAAATTGAATGAGGAATTAGCACTGATGAACGTTATATGAAGTTCAATATTTTTATTTCTTTGATTCTCCTCTCTCTGCACTCACAAATAAATTATACATGCACATGGATATATGGAATATACATTTGGGTTAGTCGTTCTTATCCATGAATAACTATCCATCAAACAAGATAGCAAACCGAGATTTGAAAATTGACTGACTACAGTTAATTGTGT
Organism: Pygmarrhopalites habei; assembly: GCA_009870185.1. Classification (NCBI taxonomy): domain Eukaryota; kingdom Metazoa; phylum Arthropoda; class Collembola; order Symphypleona; family Arrhopalitidae; genus Pygmarrhopalites; species Pygmarrhopalites habei. The sequence goes on along the minus strand of WJFB01004446.1, from coordinate 8,225 downwards.
CATAATTATTGTGACAAAATTTTTTACTTTTTACTCCTCATTTTCTGATCCAAGCACTGATTATACTACTGTATGATTGGCTCAATTTTGCATGCATGATTTATTCATAGATAAATTTGGAATCCAAACTCCAAATAAATTACTTTTATTCAGTCTGTGAATGATTATTTACAACTTGAGCTAAGTGCTTAGACTCTAAACTTTAGAGTGAAAAAGATTTCAAACATAACGAGAAAAACAATATAAGTATGTATATCGTAGAGAAAGTGAACAAGTTTAAAAGATGATAAAAAATATAAATACATAAGAGTATGTACAACTTTAAAAATTATGTGGTATTATAATATCGAATATTATGCTGTTAGGTAATTAGCAGCGACAAGTTGGGTAATACCATTATTCATCCTTTCATTTTTATCCAATCCATACATACCCTAAACTTATTTACCCTGAGTAAAAAATTAAAAATGTACTATAAAATTATAGTGCACATAGGTATAGAACCCTTTGGGTTCTATTGGAGTAAATACGGTATGTATCGATAAGTATGGTAAGTACGTATTTATAGTATAGTCTTTAATCATTCAGAGCATTTCAAACTATCAAGGAGTTCCTTCTGTGTCAGTTTGTCAATTAAGACAATGGGTGAAATCGGATTGTTCTCTGATGTGGAGAGCTTTTTTATAATCTCACTGTGAGATTTCTTCCTTAAGTGAGAATTCATAAAATTTCGATTCTGTTGAGGTGAACTCCCTAATTGTCCCCCTTCAGTCTCCATGGGTCCCCAGTTTTTTTCTGGATACTTAAAGTGTTTAATAAACTTGGTACAAATCCAACATCGGTACCGAGAAAGGTGAGGTTGAGCCTGATTTGGAATATACTCCAAGTATTGTCGAATGTCCTCTCGTTTTATGATCATTCCATATGGCATCGACTTGCTTTGGTACTTTGACATTTGTAGTATCCACATCCAATCGAAGGTTGAGTTGGCCATGTTGGGTATTAATCTTCGAACTGTGTTACAAAATAAAATAAAATATGTTTCATTCAACAACTTGTCTCACAATATAATAATATTGAGATAAATCAAAGCCATTTTGAGAATATTATATTAGTTTACCCATTAGTTCATATGGAGAGGGAGAGGGAACAACCGAAGAAGAAGCATGGTTCGATGTTGTAGCAACTTGAGTAACAGGTTCCTGTGCCAATGATCTACCGACGATCGGAACATTATATTCTTCATTCTCAACTGGTTGTTCATCATTGAAACCCAATTCCCCGTAGGGGTCATATTTAATGTCGATGTCAATACTAGAGTAGAATCAAAAATATGACAATACATTAAGTAGTGTCCTTAAGTAACATGACCTAAACAAAAATATAAAAAGTTTGGGGGAAATTGAGACACAATGATATTTGGAACTTACTTTGGATCTGTCTCATGAACAATCATGGTTTTTCCATCCTCACTAGTCATATGTATATCACTATCATCATGTGGATAATCAGGATAAATGCCTTCAGTCTGAGCTTCATCCACAAAATTACCATTTCCACTCTGGTTGTCAGCAATAAACTGACCGTCCTCATGGTGAGTAGTACAATCATCATCATCTGGAATAGTATTCTCACAAGTAATCTCTTGGTCAACCTCGACTTCCATTTTAATTGGGATATCTGCATGGAGATCAAAATCAACAGACCATAAATTTCATGGAAAACCGGTAAGGTAAAGAAGAAGACAGAGAGATTTTACATATGCATTTACATATGTAAATGCTTACCAGCTGCAGGAATCTCTGGAGAAGATTCAGGGATTTGAGTAGTAGTAGTAGTGGATTCGACTGCTGGTCCTACTTCCATTTCTACTGGAGTTGGGTCTATTTGAGTTTCTGTCTGCGTTGGTGGTAAAATTGGTGATGACAGAATTGTTGCTGTTGTATTACTATTTTCATTGGAGACAGTCGGACTACTACTGGTGACATTTTCATTGGACACGGGAATGAGAGTTTGTGTACTTGGATTGAGTGTGTAGTAGACTATTTGCTTATTACTACCGTCTGTGAGACTAGCAATTCGATACTGAGAATCCTTTGGTAATGTAAATGGTAGTCGGGTAATATTTGAACCGGGAGCAAAATTTGTTGTTGATATTGGAATGATCATGGTGTTGGCTTTTTTGAATGAGGGGGATTGAAGTTGCTGTTGTACAGTATTACCACTTATTGTTGTTGTTGCTCTGTTTTCATTGTCTGCTAATTTCCTTTTATTTTTGTACACGACAACCGTCTTAGTTTTACCAGAATAAGGATTCTGTCCGACGCCACTGCTATTATTATTTAAAAGAATAGGAGTGGTGGTGGTTGGAAGGACACTTGTTTTTATAGGCTGTACAATCTCAGGAAAATGAATATCATTACTACAATTAGTGTAATTTGACTGCACAGGATTTGACAGGACTGTCTTGTCCATTCCATTTTGAAGATCGACATCATCATCATCCACCGGCAAAGGTCCAATGTTTTTCATGATCTCATTATTAAGGTCGAGTCCTATATTATTACAAAAGAAAACCTTAGTTTATATAAAGTATTTAGGTACTATATGTATTTTTCAGAATAAAGTACATGTAAATACATACTTGAAACCATTTAAAGTAGTCAAATTGTCACTCACCATATTTCTTGTCCAACAAACTACACACGTGTTTCAAGCACAAATTTTGATACGTGCATTGACTGGTAACTTTTCTCAACTCGTTTTCCAATTTGTGAATTCGATCTTCACAACCACAACTGGATGATGAAGATGACGAGGAAAAAGTTGGGGTAGGAGGATTGACTTCTTTCCCAGCCATGAATAGATCCGTCAAAGTCATCTCTCTCAATATCTTGTGGAAAACCGTCGTTTCGTCCTCAAAAGTTTGAACGGCGGAGAAGTATCACAAAATTTTAAACTTTTACAGATATTCTAAACTTGTCACAACCAATGTCCGAATCTTTAGCTACATGTCAGCCATACAAATGAAGATGGTTAAATTATTTAGAAGAAAAAGTTGGAGCCCTTCACAGGGAAACTTCTCTCTCTCTCACCGCGTGCTCCAAAGCAAATGAACGCAGTTTTTATTGCGTGATAAGGGCCTTCCATTTTAACTCACTTATTATGCACCTATTATGTATGCATTTTTCTGACTACAGCCAGAGGTGAAAATTTCACCGTGAAATGGTTTTAACCATAGTTAAGCAGTTGTGATGAATGAAATTAAAATTCAGACACTGAGATTTATTTATTGAACAATACTTTGAAGAAAACGAGGTAAAAAGTCACCCTTAGAATGTTATCACAATAAAATAAAAATAAAAACAATACATACACGGAATGATATTGATATTCATGGACAGACTAGAAATTGTAAACATTGTTTCTTGTACACGGAGGACGGATTTGTGGTGATTCAATGGACGGAATAAAACTCTAATCTCGAAATGCATTCCCCATGAATTTCCTGTCAATTTCTGGACCCGACTGTCGGCTAACAGTGTTCAAACGAAAGTCATTTTCTCCTTCCCACGATGTTTCCATCACTGAAGCTTTGTTATTAGGCTTTTTCACTTCTGGAACTGTGGCAAAAGATTTTCGAATTTCTAAAATGTAAAATTTAAAAAATTTTGTATTTAAATTTTGTATTTAAAATGTAATCTCTATTGACAATCACTTTTTGATTAAACATACCAGTAGCAATTTCAGTGTAAAGATGCTCCCAACTCCATACCTCATCTTGCTAAATATGTCAAGAGGAAAAGTTTTGTAAATTTATTATAAATTGAAAAATAAATAAATAAATGTGTGTAAATATTGGAATTTACCTCAACCAAGAACCTCTCGGGTACTAAAAACTTGCACAATTTACGCAAATTGACTCCATCAACAGATGAAAATGGTTTAGTTTGAAGGAGATCTGCATCCAACTCTTGTAAAGTCATTTGCTGGATTGTGTACCTAAACAAAATATTGTTTTTGAGAAATTTGTAAACCTCTTTTTAAATATTTAAAAACCAATTGTAATATCATTTACTCAGGAGCATCGGCAATCTGACTTTGTATGTCATGTTCCTGAACCTCCTCCAAGTCAGGAATATACTCCATTAGCATGTCATCTAGTCAACAAAGAACAAAAATTAAATGTTTTGACATTTGACAAAATGAGTTTGTTAAATCTACATACCAGCAAAAGCATTCCTTGTACTTCGTCCATCGGTACGGCTTGTTGAAGAGCCTAGTCTGGACGATGACCTCAATGAAGGGATTGAACTTGGTGGTCGAGTGTCCATTCTAAATATGACAATTTGTAATCCCGAGTCAACCCTGAGTGACCCGAAAAAAAATACTTTGAAATGGCCAACCTGCCGGGACTGACGCAAGGATATATGTACAAAAATAAAACACTTGAAACATGTCTGAATAATTTCATCCCTGGAGGAATGATTTTCTCCTACTTTTATTTACTTTCCCAACTATTCATTTTTCTCTTTGGAAACAAAAGTCACAGTAACCCGCATACATGTGATAGGCTAACTAAACTATTACAACTTAATTTAAATACAAGAATACGATGATGATGATGATCCATTGGAAGAAACAATTATAATAATCGGTGTTGAAGACATTGCCTGTATTAATTTCGATTACAGTCCCATTATATATTTTCTCGATAGTAATATCCGTGTTGATTATGAATAGATGCTCCCGTTAGATTTGCCATCTAATCATAAGAACAAATACAACAATAACAGATTCGTTTAGTGTGCATTACTCTCTTTGTTCAGCTTAGGAGAAGGGAAATATTTTATATTAATTTTATATTTTATATTTAATATTAATTTTTAGAAAGTATAGAGTAAACAAAATTTACCTAATTTATTTAGAAAATAAGTAAAAAAACAGAAAAATTCAAACATCTACATGTTAAACTTGCAGAGATGATTAAAGCTACAAAGCAAACAATATTTTTATAGTATGTACTACATACTACTGCATCAATCAGTATTTACGTTAAAGTAAAACACAATAGAAGAAAATAAAAAATCTATTCTATTTCAGAAGAAAGATGTAACAAAAATAGATTTGCACAAGGAATATGTGTCAACAACCAAAGGAAATTTGTTCACTTATTCTTTCCCTCACACATTGTGTATAGTGGATAACATAAAAAGTCGGATCAAGTTTAGACGTAAATGCTCAAGAAATTTTAGTAACCTTGTAGTATTTAATATCGTGGGATAAAGCGATCTCGTTGAGACAAATCATGGCCACCATTCTGAAACAAAGGATCTTTACGCTCCTCTTCATGTTCAATAAACTTTCGCCCACGGATTTTTTGAATAATTAGTAGTAGTGTAGGAAATACGGGAGTCATCATGGCTACTGCGACTGGCAACGCAGTGGTTAGGTCCGCCTCGGGCTGATTCATGGAAAATCGGAGAGCAAAAATAGCCAATCCAGTATTTTGTACCTTCATAATAAAAAAACAAGTGAAATACATCAACTAACAAATTTTTTAAGATTTACAAATCATTTAAGAAATACTTACACCAGTCTCAATCGCAATAGCCACTACATCTCTCCAATCTTGTTTTAATAATAATGCTGTTCCTCCGCCCAGAATATAGCCCAACCATGGAAGGAGCAAACCGGCTAATAATATCTATAAAGAGAGGGAAAAAAACATTTTAGAAACATCACCAGTTTATATTACAATCTAATATTTGATTGAAGGACTTTTCCAATATTCTCCACTTACTTGCCAAGTAAGGATTTCAAAGAGATACAAGTTTGTGTAGATAGCAAATATAACGATGAAGACAATCAGGAAAATTGCAAAGGGCTTAAGTATCCGGACAAGTAATTTTGCAAACTTTGGTAAAGTTCGTTGTATCATCATTCCGATTATCAGTGGAACGACCTACGTAAGAAGAGTATAAGCACAATTTTACAAATTGAACATTGACACCAAGAACACAAAAGATACAATTCTCATATTAATATAGTATATCGCAATAGTGTGTAATACGTAATACTAACCAATGACGCAGCGAACGTAGCAATTTTGGAATATGGTATTGTCAAATGAGCTTCGTTGAACAGAGTTGATCCCAGAGTCAATATCCAAAGCGGCATCATAGCTATTCAATATACAAACCATTTTTTGGAAAATTTGCCAACATACATCAATCCATTAAACAACTTAGTAGGCGAAGCATTTTATAAGTACCGAATGCTGAGAATGTAGAAACAGTTGTCATTGTAATGGAGAGATCAAGATTGCCACCCAATGTCAACGTCCAGATGTTTGAAGCTCCTCCTCCACTACACAGACAACAATCAAAAATATATATTAATTACAATTGTGTGTCTACAACATCCTCATGTCTATTAATTATCGTCAAGTAAATGATTTTTCTTACGGTGAACAGCCTGTGATGAATAAACCCAGCTAAAATAAAAATTTAAAAATTAATGCATTTCATTTTCATATCACCTAATATTATTGGCACGCAAGAAGTTGACACATATCAACGTTATTAAATTATGTGTTGAAACCTGTAATGCAGGACGAGGAATCAACAATTTTGCAAGTCCATAAGCCAACTGCAAACAAACGGACACATCATTACTACAGATACTACTTTTAAAACAGTGATACACAAAATATTTGACTTTTTTTTAAAAAAAAAAAAACCTACCACCGGCATGATTATAAATTGTGACATGAATCCAATCAAAACGCCTATAGGTCGTTTCATAGTCGTCTTGATGGTTGGAATATCGAGTGCAGCACCCATATTAATGTAAATGATTGCGACGAGAGCAGCAACGCTGTATGTGAATGCCTGTGTGTCAAAAATAATTATTCACACTTTAAGATTCTCCACACAATACATTGTATTACGAAAAATTATGGCATTACATATTCCTTACCTTGTCTATGGGTCTACTCTGGCGAATGATAGCAATATCCAAACAATTCCCTTTTGCCGTCTCATTTATTTCTATTTGATTCTCTTGGACCTTAGAGTAAGTGACTTGTGGACAGACTTTTGTGTACCCCAAAAATTTCCCCGTCACATTGAATGAAGTACTTTTTTCAGACACAGAAGTCAATTCCACTTTATCAGAACTAACGGCTGCTATATTAGGATCATCCACAATGTATTCTATCCATACTCTATCTCTCTCTGCTATAGTCCATTGACTTAAGTTCACCTGTAAATGTACATGTCAATGAAAAACAAAATAAAAAATTATTCAAAAGTACATATTTTATACAGAATTTCACATTTGCAAATTTTTACTTAATGAATTACATCAATTGTTTTCCAGTCATCCACAAGGATTGGACCTGGAGAGGCAGGTTCGTACACGACATCCCACTTGGAATTCTTGGTGGCAACTTCTGCCGCAGCTCCAACAATCCGGAAGGAAAGGAGCCAAAGAGGCCCTAACACTGCCAAGTACATGAATACATAGTGGACAGGCCAGAGTGGACACATTTTACTGCTACTCCTTTTCGACTGGGACACCTATACAAAGGACAATCATACAAAAATAAAACATTTAGTTCATATCAAAATCAGGAAAAGAGAGAGAGAGAGTCAAATTCGAATAATAATCCATCTAGACGACCCAGTTTCACTAAAACGAATCAAAAGTAAAGGAAAGCACAAAGACACATGCAATGGAGCCTCCTCCTCATCAACAATAAGAATGTCACGCGTCTATTCAGCTGACTGAGTGCATCAATTAACGATAAAAAATCAATCCGTTCACCGCCACTCTTATCTCTCGCCACTCCATTTATTTATGTACATCCCCCCAGAATACACACGACACGACACGACAACACAATTTACAATTTTAACATTGACAGTAATACCTAACAATTCTTTGCATGACTGCCAATAGCATCTCTAATTTTCTGTGTCATCCTCGTCGAATCGTCATCCCCCATGAAGTCAATATAACAAAAGTTGAGTTACACACAGAAGTGAAAATTCAAAGACAAATACAATGAGAAAACATATCACTCCAATACCAACTCAACTAACAACGTCTCAATAGTAATAATAATATAGTACAAGTAATTTAACGGTACTGGTCTAATAGGTGATCTCACTACAAGCCACAGGGATAGATGTAGAGTTCGGGTATTTGAGTCAATCAAA
>WJFB01004445.1:0-10067 GCA_009870185.1 Pygmarrhopalites habei | reverse complement strand
TTCATTTCTCAAAATTAATACAGAAAAAATATAGAATAAAATGGGAGACACAGACGGGAAAAGTGTCAACAACGAAATGTGGAAACTTTTTGGTTCAGACAAGTCAAAAACACTTGGAGAACTCTTGGACTGTAAGTCTTTATTTTTTATTGCATATTTCAAAGTTTGTACATACGAAAGATGAAAGACGAAATCTAATTTTTATTTTTAAAATTATTTTAGCTACACCAGAAGCTCAACAATTAAAGAAACACAAATTTAATCTCAACATTACAACATCGATTGGTGACCCATCATCATTTTCAAGAAAGAAGGGACGTAGAAGGGAATCATTATTGTCCAAAAGTTACATCTCTAATTTACCCTCTTCAAGTAATTTTGGTGTTGATTTAGACGCATCAAATTTAGCTTTATTAAATTCATCAGCAGCCATTGAACCTTCACCCAGGTATGGAAAAAAGAAATTGAAAAAATTGAGAAAAATTGAAAGAGAAAAAACTAAAGGACCCGGATGGTTCAACCTCCCTGCAGCTGAGATGACAGACGAGAGGAAGAATGACATTGAAGCTTTGCAACTTCGTAGTGCTTTGGATCCAAGAAGATTTTACAAAAGAAATAATTTGCCCACAAGACCCAAATACTTTCAAGTTGGACGGATACTTGATAATCCTATTGATTTCTACAGATCCAGAATTCCAAGAAAACAGAGGAAAAAGACCCTTGCTGATGAATTAGTTGCAGAAGTTTCCAATAATCAATGAACATTATTAAACTATTTTTTTCAATCATAATACATACTTGTTAATAAAAGTACATGTAAAATGACATGATATTTTGTTGATACGAAAAAATGTAAAAAGTTTTTAATACACATTAGACATAAATAACATACTCGTACTTGAAAGTAGATGAAGAAATTTTTTACAAAATTTATCACAGTTTATAAGATACTTGAAAAAATAATTTATACTGCTGCATAAGTAATCTCAGTATTGGCAAAAATTCCTTTACTTGACAATTCAACACCAATAGAAGCAGGAGGAAGATGAGAAGCAAAGACAACTTCAAGCGATCTTTTAGACATTTCCACAGGACCAGTATCTGTCATATAAGTTGTGGTGACTCGGTTTAATTGGAGTCGAGTGGTGACCATGTTTGTCCATGCTAAACCCAGAGCTGGAATAATTTTATCTAAGGCAATGTCGGTTGTTGCCTAGAAATAATTAGATATGATAACATTACTTTCAAATTTTTACAATTTAAATATTTTTTGAGTATATTTTGAGAACAATAATAATGTATTTTAACCTGGTTAACAACAACAACGGCTGCATGAAGCTCTCTCCCAAGTTTATGAAGTAAATTTGCAATTGCTCGCAAATCTTTTGTTCTACTACTCGTCTCGTTCTCAGCGTACTCGGAGCGGAAAATAGCTGCCAAAGAGTCAACTATGATTAAGCGTATATTTCTTCTTCGAGGTGTCTTTAGCAAGTGAGGGAGTCTCACTTTAAGACATCGAAATAGACTATCCTGACAATAAAATCAAAAACACATTCAGCTTTACAACATAAATACTTATATTAAAGAACAGGATTTATACAAAGAATGAAAAATTGTAAACAAAATTAAATTTTACATACTCGGTTAGGAACAACTTCCACTATAATACTGTCCATAGGATTCTCCCGACCTTGAAGACCATGTTTTGAAACTAAATGTCCTGACAATTCAGCTAACCGTTTAGTTGGGAACCTTCCCTCAGTTGTTATATAGACAGCATCTGTCAAAATTTAAAATTACAAAATACATTAGTGTTAGTATTCCAAAATATATTATTTTTAAAATTTTTTAGTAATAATATAATTAGGACCAAAATTATTTTTGACAACCTGATTCAAAACCACCCAAAGTTTTAGTCAAATGAGCAGACAGAGCCAATTGTAAACAAAATTGTGTCTTGGCCATTGCACTTTGTCCATAAATCTCTGTGAGTCCTCTACATGGAATACCTCCTTCAAGAAAATGATCCAATCTCACACATCCAGTTGTCAAAAACTCATCTTCAATTTGGGATACCAAACGAACTCTCGAGTCAATCACAGGACAATTTGACGGTGTTTGTATTGACGATTCTTCTTCTTTGATTTCTAGTCTCGGATATTTTGTGACAGGACCTAATTTCGGATCGACCGGAGGAGGAGGACGTCCAACACGAACTATTTGACTTTCTTCCTCGGGTTGTGAAGCAGGAGGTAAATTGGCAAACCACATCTTACGACATTAAAATTACAAAGAAAATATCCGAAAATCGCACGAAAATCGGATCGACAAAATTTTTTTCAAACCGGCACCCCTCCCACACTAACTTCTTTGCCATCGAAAAAACTAAAATATCTGTAATGCATTTCCTATTCAGACTCCATTTTCAGCAGTTATCACTGTAACTGAGCAACAAAACAATATTAATTGTTGATAAACAATTAAAAACCTTTTTAGCTAAGCTTGCATCTTTGCACACTGACACACACACATTGCACATGTGTCAAATATTGACATTTTAGCACATTTTGCACTGCAAAACAACTTTCCCAATCATTTACACAAAACGTCCATCTAGACCTCCGTCCAAGAAGTCCGAGAGAGAGAGAGAGAGAGAGGTCGGAAGTCGTTCGCTAATGTATTCCAACGGTGCTTACTCTGCAATCAAAGGCTATGACATTCGTTCCCCTCTCATCCCATGGGCCACATAAGGTAATCTTAACGATTGTCTCGGGACACTTTGAGTAATGGTCTTGTGAGAAAAATTCAAAATATACCAATTTTAAATAATGTTACATTCCATCCTTTTGCAAAAAATTTATTGCACACACACAACCCTCTCAAAATGCCAAAACTTTACGTTAAATTGACTTATGATTAAATTTTCCCTGTAGTTGTCTACGTGTTGTCGAACCCTTCTCTGTGAGTAGTCTTCAACGGGACACTGTGACGGAACCCCTTCAGTCATCATCTCGTCCTCCTCCCTGCAACCCTTTCCTCCCAACATTCAATTGTCAAAAGAATGATCCATCTTTCAGAGTGATTCGAAATTATGACCCCTGCAATCCCAATCCTCCCTACCAACTTGTCCGACATTCTGGACAACCATACCATTTCCAGTCAAATCTGTCCAAACTCTACGTCAAGGGTCCCAGGATTGTTTAGAATATCCAAATCATGTCAAAAATCAACAATGAACAAAATTAGGATCAAGTGAAACTGGACGGAGCAAAAAAAAATTGCACAAAATCAGCCGAATTAATTTTTTAAAAATAAACAGACAACGAAACAAATTCCATTTTTAATTTCCATAATTAATATCACAAAATCCAACTTTAGTTTAATTGTAGTAGGTTAAATGCGCAAACGAGTTTAAGTTTAACAAAGCCTCAAGAATTAAACTATTCAGTCGAATATTCTGGTCCTGGATTTTCGCAATAATATCCCATGACAAGACACACGAGCCTCTTGGCCATATTTCTTTTTTGACCTCCACTTTCCCTGTCCAGAGGCTTGACCTCGACAGTCTCGACATTCTCTTTCTTGACCCCGTCACACTCAAATCTTTTGAGAATGGCCACACTCTCTGCTACATTCTCAATAAAAATCCCGTCCACTCCCATCCTAAAATAATAGTTCAATTCTGCTTCCTTGTCTTCTGGTTCACAACCCGGGATAGTAGCACACCCCCTCGTCGATGGTTCCCTGGAATCATGGATCGTGTAAATCCCCATCCGCATCCCATGTTCATGAACTAATGTTGGAAAATCTTGTGCTGGGACAAAGCCCCCCAATCCAGCAATAACTTCTGGATCCCATGTTCTATTATTGTACTTTAAATCCGCTTCCACTCCAACATACAAATATTCTTTCCACACTGCAAAATACTGAGCCACTGCTGAAGCTTCCCGAATCCCTGCGTCACAAAATTGAGAATTGTTAATCCATAGAAAGAAAAAAACCGGGAATGGTCTCGGTTTGAATACGAAATCAGTTTCGTTTTGCCTGACAGGAAATCTTTTATTTTATTAGACTAGATTTTACTGTAGTAGGTTGAGTGACAACATTAAATTATACTGTCAAAGTGAAGTATGATTAAATCAATAAAAAATGGACGCACATACTTTTTGGGTAAGTTTGTAGCAACATTTTATTTCATTCAAACGTATATATTATTATCATCCGATGATCAGAGGTTAATTTTGATGATTGTTTTTTCAATAGGAATTTAGTAGACTCAGTACTGACAATGACTACGATTTTTGATGAGTATGTCACGAGTGATGAAGAGGATGTTGCTTATGACCCAAAATTAGACAAGGAGGAGAATATTGAGACTTTGAAAAGGGAGAAATTTGAATTAAAAAAACAAGTTAGAAAATTGCAAATAAGAGTCATGCAGTTAACAAGAGACCTCCATCAACAACAACAAGTAGAAGAGGATGAAACCCAAATAGTTGAGGAAGTAGAGACACCACCAAAAATATCTGAAGAAGAACAAGAAGGTCAAGTAAAGTCTGAATATGAGCTTGTTCCAGGTTATGTTTCAACCTTCTACAAATGCTTAGTTACTGGAAATATTACAACAACAACCCCTCCTCTCCTGTTCAACAAACAATATTTGGATCTTCCCGACGAGCCCTTGACAGAACCAGCTGTACCTACTTGTGTGTAACTTACTTTTTGATATTTGCAATATGTACATAACGTACATGTAGGAACATGTATATAGTAATAAGTTTTTTATTGTTTTACAATAGATTGGACGTATATATGGAATAATGATCGGGGTCAACTTCACTCAGGATTTAGTTGCAATCGATTAGTGTGGAAAACTTTAAAGACTAGAAATACGGTTATAAAGAACATGTTAGCCAAGAAACTAAGAGTACAAAACAAACAGTCGAACGCTGTAGTAGCTGATCCGGACGATGATGATGACGGTGACGATAATGATGACGGTGGTTATTGCTCAAGTACCTACTTAGACTTGATTGTCTACGTAAGTGGTTCTCAGTTATAAAATTGTTCACATAATTAAATCATGAAAATGTAATTTTATTTTTGCTGTAATTGCTATTTTAATAGGAAAATAACATCGACTTTGAGTCTGCGTCAAACAATATTCCATGTGATGGATATGATACAGCTGAAGCTGTTAATAGAGTCACCAGGTGGTTCAGTACTACCAAAAGTTCCATGAGTAATATAAACTTCCACTTGCCGAAGATGATGTCGACCAGATTTGTCAAATTTTTGTTAGCAATTTGTTCAATTAATTCGGTGGACTTGTCGCTCCCTGTCAACTCTCCATTTATAAGTGACCACACAGCCCTACAGAAACATGAGTTTTGGGTGAACAAGGTTTGTCATTAATTAATTCAATCATATGAACTATCTAATTGATATATTATTATTGATTAAAAATTTGCACTTGACTACTTATATACTTTGTAATTAAAATGTGATCGTTTTTTTCAGTTTTCGAAGGAGCTTAGCACATGCGAAAATATATTAAAAGATATTGAATGCAAGATACTGGAGGACAAGGATGCACGACGAGACAGAGGATTATTAGAATTTAGAGAACTAGTTGCTGATAAAATAGAATACCTTAGTAAGAACAAATTTAATTATTTACTTGCTTGTGTATTGTGTCATATTATTTTGTAAATATCACAAACATACAAGATACTTTTTTATTAGATGTCTCACGTGCTCGTGTTGCTGAGGAATGTGGCTCGGTTTTTACCACAAACGAATTGAACAGTTTTGAAAAAGGAGTGCTTGGTCTAGCCAGAAAATTAGTAGTAGAACCAGCCTTAACAATATGGATGGAGAGTAAACAGAATGCTGAGTATGAGTTAATTTTTTGTCTCACTTTAATTACACAGTTAATTCTACGACACTACATTCTCTATTTTTGTTTGCTTATAGACCTTCCAGTCAGCGTCGATATGGTACGAAACGGGGCTACAAAAGAGGTGTGTGAATACAAAACAATCCAAATTGTACACATAATCTTATTTACCTAGAATGATTCATTTTTCCAATACTTGTTTGTTCATAGGAACCCTAATTAACTGCCCTCACTGTTGCCACTTCAGTCATACTAATCAAAAACAAGTGAATCAACATATGGCGACCGTCCATCGAATTTTTGCTTTTAATTGTTCGGTTTGTAATTACGATTCACCGCAAGAACGACATGTGCGAGACCATATGAAAAAGATTCATAAAATACTTCTTTAAATTTTTTTGTTAATTAAGTGTTCAAAGTTATTACCCATAGATAAGAAAAAATACAACAATGAACAAACTAACCTGACGGGGTCAACCAAACCGTGTCCTCTTCAACGAGAAAGAATAATGGGAAGTCACATTGACTTTTCAAATATTTGAGTGGAGGGAATTCAAAACATTGGATCACAACTGGAGGACATTTTATCTCAACTTTTTGACCATCAATCTCTGCATGACAATTCCCATCCTCAACTGTATTCACCGGGTAACCGTTATTCGACAGTATTTCTAGGAGAAGCATTTCCATATTGTTGGCACTTCGGTTTTCGTTGTGATATGCTGGGTTCTTCAGTTCGGGGACAATTCCTGAAATAAAGATAGCAATAAAAAACGTTCAGTAAATTTTGCAACACTGTTGGACTTGGACGCCGTTCACGTAAAAATTGGGAGCAGTGTTCCCCACCCAGAAGTTTTTTTCGTGTGAATGTACGAACGGCGTCAAAGTTTAGGAATATTCTAAAACTAATTGAGTATGTAATATTTTGACCTCTGGAGGTCATACAGTTCAATTCCTCCAAAATATTCCATTTCGAAATAATCAAGACATTTAATGCAAAGTTTTTCAAAATTTTGATCTCTTTTTGTTAAAAACTGAAATTCATCTTCATTTCTAATTGTAAAACTGACCTATAGTTCGATTAAGTTTACGAGTCATCCGATGAATAGTCTCCAAATATTCTTGAAAAGTAGGGATACTGAAAAACCCATTATAATCCATCGGTCTTATCCCAATATTTTGTTGCCTAACCCTCAAAGTTTTCAACTCAGCCAAAGAAAAATCCCGAATGAACCAATTATAACTCCCATCCTCCATCATTCTTTTCAAATGATCAAATTCTGGATGATCCTCCACATCCGTCCCATCTCTTATGAAAAGGTCATGATGGCATACAAACTGGTCATCTTTTGTGAGGCAAAGGTCAGGCTCCACATAGTCTGCTTGTAATATAGAGGCTGTCTCGTAACCCGGGAGAGTGTGTTCCGGAAGTAGAGTTTTTTCACCCCGGTGAGCGAATAATGTCGTCGGTCGACCGTCCAGAGTTTTCCATTGGTAGGCTTGCGTATCTAAAATATGTCAAATCATTTTCTTAAATAAATTAAACTACTTTCACAAAGAATAATTAAAATATTTTCCTTACTGGCTATCTCATTGGTCCTTCCAGAATTCGAGGATGAAGGGAATCCTCGGACCGTGATGACAATAAATTGAATTACAATTACCAAACTAATTTTCATTGTTTTACCCTCCCCCTTTCGAACAATTTAATTATGAAAATATTGAGTGAGACTCAGGAAGGACTATTTGTGACTGACACACACACTCTCTTCGTCATGATGATCATGATATCTCCATGATAATGATAAAGGGAAGGGACGATCCATGTACACAGTGTGGTACGTGTCAATCTCAGTCATTATTTGGATATGTCAATTATCTTGAGGATTTTGCCCATGAGGAAAATTGATAAAGTAGGCTGAACAACACAAACACACACACACACTGAGAGAGATAATTGATAAGAGAAGGATTAAATTTAATTACAAAGTATTCCATAAACTGAAGAGAGAGAGAGAGAAGAGAAGTCATTAACGACCGCCGTCAGCAGAGAAAAGCTGAGCTGTAAAGACCAGATGCTGAACAGCTGACACACAAAACACAAATTACTCCAAACTTTGATGGAGTTAAGGTTTGGCACAGAGAGAGAGTGTGTGTGTGTGTATGATTTTTTTGCACAAGTGGAACTCTATTATTATTATCGTTATTGACATGAGCGATCCAATGTGTAGTATCAATAGCCCGGAGGAAGTTATTAATGAAAGACTAGACAAATTGCCAGTGCAACCAGACACACATTCATTGAATGCTTCATCAAATTCACATTTCATTTTCAAAATCAATGGACGGTGTAAAATAAAAGAGGGAGATTAACAGATATTTATGAAAGTTAATCCATTGTTTAAGGTGTTCAGTGAAATTTCCTTAATTTTGCCAAATTTTGGAGGTAAAATACGGTAGAGACTCTCTACTGGAGAGAAAGATGGAAATTTTGTCACATTTTTTCTTCATAAAGTCAATAACCATTTTTTATCAAAGATAAACAGATTTCGAGATGAGTCACCAGAGTTCTGAAAATTTACTTTGATTACTCCAATGGATTACTCATTAAATTTATGGGAGATTGGCCGTAAACTTTTACTTGTACAGTGATCCACTTTGAAAGTGGTACTTTGTAAGACAGGCACGCGCTAATATTCAAATGATTATTTTATGAATTTTTAAATTAAAATCTAAGATTTCACAACAAATGTAATTTATTCGATTCTTCTTATTTTATTCCTCAAAAACCTTCGTTATAAAATGAACGAACAAATAATCATTAAAATCACAGCTCCACTAGCAGACCCAAAATGAATTCTTTCCCAAATCCCGCCAACCCCCGACTTGACCCCTGACCCCTGTGCTTTGTACTCAAACTCCCTCCTTATTTCCCGTCCCTCCGCTACATTCTCCAGGAAGACTCCATCCACACCCAAAGCGAAAAGAGAATCCAGTTCTTCTTTCTTATCCCCTGCCCTGACCTCATTGCACTTTGGCCCTTTTCCCCAATAGGCACAACCTCTCCGACTCGGTTCCCTCGAGTCGTACACTGTGTAAACTACCATTTTCATTCCAAGTTCATGAGCTATCCGTGCAAAGGATTTTCCCTCCACAAATCCGCCCATCCCTTTGACCTGGGCTGGGTCCCAAGATTTTTTGATGAACTTGAGGTAAGTCTCGACCCCAACATGTAAATATTCTTTCCAGATACAGTAGTAATTGGCAAATTTACTCACTTCTTCCATCCCTTGCCTTGTCAACAAGGTCAAGTTGTCATCAGCCAACATTAACAGTTCATATTTTGACTGGTTTCTCAAGTACTCCAAGGCGGGCCGTTCAAATGATTGGATCACAACTTTAGGACATTTTACTGGTTCTTTTCCATAAGTACAACTTTCTGGGTAACCATTTCTTCGGAGTTCTTCTAGTAATTGTGACTCCATGAAATTAGGGCTTTTGCCATCGTTGTGGTAGGACGGGTCTTTCAGTTCTGGAGCAATACCTACAAAAAGATTCGACAATTTCGAAATTTTACAATAAACTGAATCGATACCGTCGATGCGATATCAATTATCAATTGTTTTCAGAAAAAATTGCTTTTATAACCAAATGTCTTGTTCAATTTGACCCCAACATCCATCACAACATTAAGAAACTCTTGAAGTGTTGGGATTTTGAAAAGACCATCAAATTCTGTTGGACGGATCCCAATTCGTTCTTGACGTATCCGAAGTCGTCTTAATTCACTCAGAGTAAAATCCCGGATGAACCAATTATAACTCCCATCCTTCATCCTCCTCTTCAAGTGATCAAATTCTGGATGATCCGCCACATCCGTTGTATCCCGTAGGTAAAGGTCATGATGACACACAAACTGATCATCTTTTGTGAGACAAAGGTCAGGCTCTATTATGTCCGTTGGTCAAACAACGCAGAAGCATGGGGAAACAAAAAAGAGTAACATAAGTTATCCTTGACTCGAGTGGCAAAATGTTCATAATTGTCGGAATTTTTTTTATGTCGGCCATTTACTTAAATTGTTTGTCACAATTAGTTACTTCGACGTATTAAGTAAGAGTACAGTGTAGTATTGGAGTATGAGTCTGGCAGGTTCGAGTGGTGAGTA
>WJFB01004444.1:0-10070 GCA_009870185.1 Pygmarrhopalites habei | reverse complement strand
ATTTTGATTGTTGCCCCAGATGGCTTCATTTTAGATGTACATGGTCCGTACTTTTCTGATAGCAAGAACGACGATGCAAAGTGTTTAATAGAGAAACTGAAGCAACACCAAAATTACTTGAGAAGCTGGTTGAATGAGGGGGATATTATTTTGGTCGATCGTGGATACCGTGACTTCCTGGATTTTCTCACATCAATTGGTATTGATCACAAAATGCCTAGCTACCTGCCAAAAGGTTTGAAACAACACACGACTGAACAAGCTAATGCATCCCGTGTGGTGACAAAGATGAGATGGGTGGTGGAAGCAAGAAATGGGCACGTTAAGAGTAAATTCAAGTTATTCCGGGATACCATAGGAGCACAGTCAGTCCCTCATGTAGGAAATTATTTCAAAATAGCATGTGCGTTAATTAATGCATATGCACCACTGATCAACATGTCAGCAGCCACTGAGGAGGAGGCTCAGAGGATAATGGAACAATGTCGTGTCAAGAATGTGGTTCAGGAAATGGTGGAAAGGGAGGGCCTAGAGAAATCGAACAAGAAAATGGGTTGATTAGGCATGAATGCTGGAGAACTACCTGAATTTCCACAACTTTGGGAAGACTACCTTCGTCAGCTGACTTTTGGAGTGTATCAAGTGAAGCTTGCAAAGTCCTATGTACATGAAAAGATTCAACGGGATTCTGAGTACAAGTTTCAAATAATGAAAGAACTCCCGGGTTTATTACGGGCCAGAATATACTCTAGACATTCTGGAAATACAAAGTACTTTCTTTGGGTAGCATTCAGAGATCCATCAGACACAACAAATGTGGACGATTCACCTTGGGTCCAAGGATGGCACTGCAAGTGTAAGTCGGGAGCAAGAACATTTGAATGCTGTGCCCACACTGCCAGCGTCTTGTGGTTTTTGGGATTCGCACGTCATCAGCCGAACCTCAAGCTTCCCTCTGATAAATTGCTTCTTAGAGTTCATGATGCAGGTAATCGACCCCTTCCTGAAATCTTTGAGGAGAATGATGGAGGAAACATCATAGTGAATGAAGCAGTAGAAGGTGACAGTTCATTAGAAGAATCGAAAGATGAGGATTAACTTTGACTGTAATTATTTCGAAATATTCCGAGATATACATATATAAGAAATTGTTGTCATTATCGATGTGAAATCGAAAAAATATAATGAATTTCTCTGTGTACATGAAGGTGCTCAACAGGACAGATTTCATTGCAGTCACGAACTTGTACCTGTATATAGGTTCAAGGAATCTATGTTTGACCCCCAAGAAAAGGCATATTATTTGGTTCCAACGGAGGAGTCAATTTGGAACGAGTAAGGCCTCCTGACTCGAGCAGAGCGTGTGAACTTTTTTAAAAAGCTTTCAGAGGTAAGAAATTTTTTTGGACATACAATAGAAATAGAAAAATGTGATTCTTTCCTCTGCTATGAAAGAAATAGATCTTTTCCCAAGATTTTTATCTTGGAAAGTAGAAAATTCGTTTACAGCAGCACCGCCAGGGGGAGTGGTCAAATGGTAAAATTTTTCACTTGCAACCTTTTAAAAATTGATGAAAGGCTGAACTATCTCCATTCAATCACAGCCTTCAAATCAATTAAAACCGGATTTGATATTCCGGACTTACGTAAACATTTTATCATGGGCAGATCGGAACGATGTATGAACATCAATGTTCCCTTCAGCCCTCGGGCTTTTTCGAAAATCTCCCCAATATATCAAGCTATACTCACCTGGAACAAAATTCCTTCTGAGTTCAAGCAAAATGACCTTTCCTTATCCAAGTTCAAAATTCTTATCGACCAATGGTTGATCTCTAACAGGAACTTGGAATTGTGTCTACTTAACTTTTCAACCCAAGTATTTCTTAATTACTAAATATCTTAGTTATGTACAATGTAGTCCAAACATAGTTGTCTTAATTGTTAAAAATTGGCTCTCCTATAAATTGTGAATAGTATATGAATTAATATTGTGTTACCTGTGAGCACTCGTGTAAAACGGATTTACAAGGGAATAACACCTTAATAAAGTTTGAATTGAATTGAAAATGGAGGTCGGTAGTTGAATTCGCATGTTTTTTTTTTGCATAATTCTGTAATTTTTTGCAATTTATTGTTGATGTGCTGAGAAGATCCGAAAATCGGTTGAAACCCGGGCTGTACGAATGACGTCAAGGGGATGTAATCCTAGCGTAATTGGGATTTCCATTGTTGAATCCTCCTGGGAACATTTTTTGAATTTTTTAATTCGAATAGCCGGAAAGTCCGAAAACCGGGAAATACCCGGGTTTTAGACGGTCCTGGCGTTCCAAAAATATCATGAGGGAATTCACCATGTTTTTCTACCCCAGATGGGTGTTCTAACTAGTGATGTGCATGAGGGACACGATTTTAGGCAACAAATTATAAATCGTACATGAACCGGGTAGGGACATTTCTGGATGCGGGTACCACGTTACCCCGTACCCCGTTAAAATTTTTCGGTGCAATGAACAAAAATGTTCAGAATCGACGTGGCGACAGTATTAAATCAAAAAATCTGTGATCCGACAGCAGGGCACTTTCCATAAGGATAGTGCCTTGTCCTTTTCTGAATAGTGCTGTAGTGTTGAGGTTCGACGCCGTACACACGATATTTACCAATATGGACTTTTGGTTGTGACAAAAATCCGTAGAAAGCATAATTAATTCATGTGTCGTTGAAGTTCGCACATAATTTTTATTACAAGTGTTAGACTTAAACGCCGCTCGACAATTTTTGCTGTACAAAAATTGTATGCATTAACATAAGATACGGAATAAATGTGCGCGGCGTCGAACCAAATTTTTTTCTAAAACCCAGTGGTAGCCGCTGGTCAGCTTTGAGCCTGGCTTACAAGATTCCTCTTTCTCATAGGGACCACCCAAATTGACTGTATCACATCCACACATAAATTAGTATATTAAAAATTTCAAACCAATCACGGTGGAAGGAATATCTCTTTGAATCCATTCATCTGATGTGCGGGATCGTGCTTTACAAGAAAATTCAGACATGTCCATTGTCAGTGTTATATTTCTGATACCAACTAGTGTCCCTTGTTTGGGTCTCATCGTATTATTTTTGGGCGCTTCAAAATTATTAAAATTTTATTATTACACTGTTTAAAAGACCTAGCCATAAATGAAACGCATACTCTAGCGCTAGTAATTTTTGTGGTACAAGAAAAAGCTTCTGAATACCAGAGTCAGTACTTGATCCATTCTTATGCAGCCATTAGATAGAAAGGGAATCCTCCTCCGCAACAAAAACAGACAGATAACAGACAAAACGAAGATTTTCTCCAACAAAGAATGTCAACTCCATGTCACTGACATCCCAAAATTGTTTTCCCCTCATAATTCTCGCTTCGATTGCTGACATATTTGTTGGCTCACTGGCTAGAATCCCTGGCACAAGAGATTAAAATTGATTTAATTGCTGAATCAATTATACATTAAAAACAATTCAAAATGGCAGAAAATTTTCATCAGGCATTTCAGTAAAGAATTTGGTTGACTTGTACATTCCAGTGGTGGAAAGTTTCTTTGGGATTCTATTCCGAAATTTTAAAAAGAATTTGGCCAATTTGTTAGATATGACATGAACGAAGAAATAGATTCTGGAGCCGCCGAATTTTTCATAAGATAATTTTTGTAATTTTTTATTAGAAGTGGTAGACTTGAACGCCGCTCGACAATTTTTGATGTACAAAAATTTGATGCATTAACATAAGATACGGAATAAATGTGCGCGGCGTCGAACCAAATTTTTTTCTAAAACCCAGTCGTAGCCGCTGGTCAACAATATTGACTCAATACTTATTCAATTTGGTCGGCTCCGGAGTCTAAAATGAATTAAAGATTTGAAAAACATGACGAAGCTCACCTGCACCGCCTCAAAACAGGAATCGTGGCATTGACGTAAAAGAAAGTTGTCATTACATTCTAGAAGACAAAGTATTGGCTAGATCCCATAAGGCCAAGATGGACAAACAATACGACCATCTTAATGGGCAGCGGTAAAAGCCGAGGATTGGATGACAGTGAAGTCAAATATTCGATATAATGAGGGTTTTTTAAACTACCCATTGCTCTAGGCACAGTTGTGAATAGGTATAGAATACTCAGACTTTTGAACAGCCTCACCATATCATCTTCATTGTCCTCCTTGGTAAATCCGAGTTTTTCTACAAAATGCATTAAATATGGAACAAATGGAATAACAAGTAATAGGTAAAAAACAGAATTCTGTAGGCATATTCGAAAATAGCATGAAAGCTACATTTTCGTAAGGATAACTCAAAGATGGTAAATACATTGTATTTACCACCCTGGTTAATTCCTGTGACACCCCTAACCACTGCTAACACTGCGACAACCCAAAAGTTTACATAGAGAAAAGGACACGTTGGGTCAATTTTATTGAAAGTGACTCTACTCACACCTTAGAAAAGCTAAGACAGTAACTTTTATTTTTCAATCGAGTTGTTAATAAATGATTTTCATTTATTAATAAATGTTATAAAGAAGAAGATGTGAAGACCGGAGGGTCTGTCGGCTTGAGTTGACCGGGTAGACAGCTTGTGTCTTGGCCCCCTCGCTCAAGTCTTTGCCTTGTGGCTTGGAATCTTGTGACCCCCTAGAAGTGCATTCTCACCTCACGGCCAACTGGGACACCCGACCTACTCCGACCTGGGTTTGGGCGCAGTGGAAACATTGGCTGGTCACTGCATCCCCGTTAGGGGCCCGTCTCACCGAAACCAATCCGCCAAGAGTCCACACACGCCCATTGAACCCATTTTCCCTTTCCTCACTACATTTTTTTTCTGTCTTTCTGATCGGCGTCCAACTTCAACAATTTTTTTTATACAATAGTTTCCCTTTGATCCAAGCCCACATTAACCAATTTCCTAATAAATCAATTGGAAATAATTACATATTTTTAAATTGATATAAATAGTAATATAAACATAAATTAAAATATAAATATAAATTAATATAACTATTTACGGGGTATTGCATAACCTTTTTCTCCTTCCTCACAGCAAATCCAGAGCAGGCAAGAAAAATGTGCTAGTGCAGTTTTGCAGAGAATGTTCTTGTGGGTCTAGCCCATATGACATCCGGTCAAATGGTCAAAGCGTCTGGGCTGGAGCGCGCAAATTTTGAAAAAAAGTCAGGATTTTCGAAAAAGTTTTCATAAAATGATTTTATTTTCGAAAGGCTGACACTTTTATGAAAAATGTAGGATAGCAGTTTTGTAGCCCAGTTCATTTTCCGATAGAATTGAATTTTTCAAAACGTTCTTCCTAGCAAATTGTCATAATTTCGAAAAGCTGACAAAATTTTTCAAAAAGGTAAAAAAGTTTGATGAAAAAAATTTTTTCAAGAAAAATTCAAAATGCCATATTGTGGAGAATTTGATTCCTCATCATCCTGATAAGTTTCAAAATTATTCTCGCAAAATATCAGATTTGACAATCAAAAAACGGAAACTAAGTCATCTTCATCCTGATGGACGGTGAGCAGCCAATCAAATTCAGTTCGAAATCAATTTGATTTCGAAATATTTTTGAAAAACTCGACTTTTTTTCAAAATCTCGCGCTCAGTCCCAGAGACGTTGACCTATTGACCCAACATGATATGGGCTAGATGAAGAATTGAATGGGCCACAAAACTGCACTTTTGATTACATGACCCCTCCTGTCTGTGGGTAGGAGGGCAAAGGTTATGCAGGACCGTGTACACAAATTAAGATCCAAATTTCTCGCCCTTCAAGGCGTCATCCGAAGAAAAAAGTGGGACAAAAGTGGAGAGTTCTTTGACAAATCTTATGCCAATCAGCAGTTTGCCAGACGTGGCCGAACCTTGCTAATTTATGAAAAAATTATTTCCTTACGTGTCAATTTGAAGGAAGTGGTAAGACAGGAGTTGAGAATATTGTGATGATTCCCATAATTACTAAAAGTTGTCATCTGATTTATGGAAAACATGTAGAAGATAAATGTGAAGTAGAAAATATTGTATTTATCAACAATGGTCACTTCTTGTTTGACAAAGGCTTCCAAAAGTCTCCAGGATAGAAATAAGCAGTAAAGTTGGATCGACAACATTATAATTAATTGTTGGTGCCGTCTGCGGGACGAAGGGTCAAAATAGAAGGTTCCAGTTTGCTTAGAAAAGAAATATGGAGTGAAATGACAACGGTAGCCAAAGTTGACAAATTTTCCATACAACTGGACAGTTTTTATCGTCAACATTTTGAGTCCAACTCAGTCAGTTTTACTGGATGGGGTATCTAAAATTTGACGCTCAACTGAGCTTGGTAACAAGTTTTTTGTTACTTTTACGGAACTATTCACTTACAATTAGTGGTCTACAAATAGGGAGGACCAAGTGACACTTGTTCTCTTACACGATCGAGAATATATCCTTGAAGGATAACCTGAAAATGGTCGTTAAAGCCTTCACTGCCTGTCACTCAATTTTGTTCTCATTTTAAGTAATAGTTCATCAGTGCAAAAATGCATAATTTATGTATGGAAATTAACAGAAGTAATTAATTTTGTTACGAGTCGAAAGACGGAACCCTTCCTTCCATGGAGAGAAATGGAATGGCAGCTTTCACTTTTGTCCAGCTACTTTCTTCTACTTACCACAAGACTTGGATATCATCCGGGAGAAATCGGTTTCATCCACTTTCGTCCGACTCCGGAACCCTGACGACTTTATAACTCTTATGAAACTAGCATTAATTGTTTGAACCCTATAGTACTATGCTTATTTAAGTATTAGATATATGCTGGCCCATGTACATTTTTATTGAAAGTGTGGATGCAAATTCTTCCAAACCTCCAAACGGAAATCATGACAAAATGGTGTTAAAAAAACTCAAAATTATTAGAAGACATGAAACAATTTCTGAAGATTCCTGAAAAATGGTGTGTAATAACTGAAAAGTCGCCAAAAATATGGAATTAGCCAGTTTTGGCTCCGGTCCTCGATTTTTCTCCGAGCATTCCTCTGGACAATTTGGAATATTTTGCACCCATAGAAAGAATAGTAGGGATGAGCTCATTTTACTTTATTTTAAGAATGATGGATGTTTGCTATTAATAAAAGATGATGTACATAAAAAGTGAAAGACATTATTTAAAAAATGTGAAAAATTGTTCCATTTATTTAAATACACACACACGACATTGAAGGAACAGGAAACGTTTATACCATCATGGAAACTTTTGATTTATTACTTTTTTACTTATTCTTGTACTTTATGGCGAGAAGTTTAATTTGGCAAAGGATGAACTACTATTTAATGAACAAGAAACAATTACACCGAATGGTCGGTACCAGATAGGAAATTTCTAGTTTCTGAAGAATTTTTGGTTATTCAAACTTCTAAAGCGTCTGACTAAAGAAGTGATGCTTCAGATATTGAAATCATCAAGGTTTAGGGAGTTCATGTCCGCCCATAGTATTATCTACTCACTTTTGTTGGTTACATTTTAATAATTTTTGAAATCAACTGTTTTAGTATATTGAGTCTATTAAGGCAAGCACAGATGTGTGTTAATGACTTGAATAGGATTCTAATTCTACTTGGAATGAAGCTAGAAGAGTGTTTATCCGGGGGTCCACAATAAAATTGTTTATTTTTAGAAAGTTGGATGTTGAGTCAACATTGTTGACCCCATCAAGTTGACAGAGTCTGTTAAGTGTTTAGTATAAATATAATGTATTCATGAATTGGTAATTGACCCCCGATTTGTTTATCGATGGTAGACGTTGAGTTCGCTGTCTTTTCAACTTCCTGAAGGAATGCATGAACAAAGTCTGGCGGCAAATTTTATTGTACACTGAAATGTTTGACTGGTGATCTCGGATTTCCCTTCAACGATGGTGTTGGCAAATTTTGTGGAATAATCTTAACCAGTGTTTGGTTTTCAAGTGTCAGTCGTTTAAAATTTCGAATTCGAAAACGACCAGCAGCCACCATCTTGAGTCTCCAGCCACTGCCGACCAAAATTTGCTCCGCTTGAGACAATTCCGGCTATTAGAGGTTGAAGAAGGTCACTGTCTTCTCGAAGACACATTCTAATTAAAGTTTATCCTTCTAGAAATCCTGGACTAGTATAAAACGTAAACTTCCTTTTAGGTTGTCAAATGATTTAAGTCAATTGAATCATCCTATCGAAGTTTGTTAATTAAAGGAAACTCTGGTAGAAGTGCAACCCTTTTTCCGTTTCAGAAAGATACTTCCATGCCATTGTTTTCAAATCTATGAAAAAAGACTTTTTGGAAAAAGTTTTGACATTCGCAAAATATTTACTCTTGGTCGACTGCAGACGAGCAAAAATACGTCTTCTAATCTTGAAAATAGTCAAAAAAATACGGACCAATTGGCATTCGCTCAACTGTGCTTGAAAATTAAATTCACGTGAGCAATTAAAATGCCACACAACCGTTACTACCGCGTACACTCTTAGAACAGGGGGGAAAGTTTCCCCGGAAAAGGATAAAATTTTTCCCTGAGGAGTGCAACTTATACGAGAAACTTGAGGAGCAGCTAAAGTCATTTTCCCCGGAAGAAGGTCAAAATTTCCGGGAAGAGTGGAATTTTACCTCCATCTCGGGATATTTTCCCTTCTTCGGGGGAATTTTTGCACTCCTCCGGGGAAAGCAGTTTCCTTTTTTTCCCGGGGAGAATTTTTACCTGCTGAAGGGAAACTTTCCCCCATTCCGTGGAAAATCCACTTTCCACCCAACATTTTTCCTTCTATTTTAAGTGTGTAGTTCCAATTTTGGGTCAGTTATTGTGTGACTCGGTTAAGTAATCAAATTCGTTTCCAGCTTCACTTTTTCTAAAAACTTAACCGACAACTGTTACATAATTTCTTTGAGTATTTTTCCATTCCATTCGTAGAAATAATTTGGCTTTGTACAGAAATACACGTCTAGGTCCAAACCCAGAACAAAGTAAACACATCCATTCTGACATGATAATTTAGGAAACAATGTTTGATGACCAGTTCCCTCTGATCATAGATTCTCCAAATTCCTACGTTTACAGCCTGCATAATTAAACTGCCCTCCCATGGAAGACACACGCACCAACCTGACCAACCCACTCTTCACGTGAATAGAGTCAACAGAACTTGACAAAGGTGTAATTATAACGTTTACTGACAGGATAATAATTTTTGGTCTTACGCCATTCAGTCCAAACCCTTTTGAACTTTGTGTCTCAATTTCGAGTTCAGTAGACACTGTCAAAAATAGCAGCTCCCATTTTCTCTCTCTCACAAGTTTCTGTCAGTTTAGACTGTACAAAAAATCTCCCCCGGTTTTTGAAAAGTGTCCAGAAAATGAGTTGCTGGTAAAAATGGTGGAAATTCCCATCAATCATGATTTTACCAAGATGGATGCAGTCAACACCAACCTTACCCTTGACAGGATTAATTTTAAAACTCCTCACTTGGACAGACTTGATTCCATTCGAGTGGGACTGTAGGAAAGGGATTTTGTCAGCATGTTGGAAATTTCGATGGAAATGGTGGCTTTTGACTTGTTCTCTGTTGACTGAATGTCAAGCCATGTTTTTAAACTATCAAGTTGTGAGTTTTGTAAGGAGAATGGGGCGTGATGACAGTTGGAGAGATATTTCAGCTGTTGCAAAAAGTTTTTTCTTTTTGTGTGTCATGTGTTTCCCATGTAATGCTTTCACACTCTTTCAAATCAATTCCATTAAACGGTATGAAGAAATTATTAGGTTAGTCAATCAACTTGTTCGACTGAGGGTGGAACTCAAAGGTAAATAATTTTCTTATCAACACATTCAAAGTCCTTCGTGTAAAATTATTCCAATGTTCTAGCGACAAAATTGGGGTGACGACAAAATTCACCCCCGCACCCGTCAATCTACCCCCGTCTATTTTGACTTAATATGAAGTCTATGGATCATTAGGAAGCATGTCCAGGTGGTTGGAACACTCTCCGAGTCTTTACAACCATGTGAGAAGCGGTA
>WJFB01004443.1:0-10074 GCA_009870185.1 Pygmarrhopalites habei | reverse complement strand
TTTTGGCTGATCCACTTTAATTTGCAAATAATAAAAATCTCATAATTTAATTTTCTCCAATACAGTATATCGCGAAATGGGCTTCACGATGGTAATTTTTAGACGAAAAATGTATTTGCAAGTTTTAGACGATGTCTTTGGACGAAATGGCTTTAGATGAAACGTCCCTTAGCTTTAGACGAAACGTCCTTAGACGAAATGACTTAGACGAAATGGGTTTAGACGAAATGTCCCGGAATCCCACAAACACACACATGACCTTTCAATTTGTGTGTACGTGTGTGGAGAGAGAGAGACATGGAGAGATAGAAAAGGGGTGTTGGGAAATGTTTCCTCGTTACAAGTTTAATCTGTTAGAAAGTGGAGATAAATTGGGATACAATTAGAGGGTTGTGGCTAATGAAATAAGAGAGAGAGAGAAAACAGAAGGATAGGAGGATACTGTAAAGTGTACATGTCAATGTGTCACTTCATTCGCCCCAAAAAAAGAGAAACCCCAAAATTCCCTGACTTTCTCTTCCATCCAGTAACTACCGTACAAATTCCTATAAACTCCAAATGAACTTTGCAATTATCTTTGGGTAATGTCAAAGTATAAGCAAAACATGGCATGAAGACTTTCCTTACCGGCTGAGATTGTTATTTTTACGGTACTATTAGTACTATACAGTTTATATAGCAAGAGGAAGGAGGATTGATGAAAGTGTATCAACTTCAATCTGTATATATCGTCTTTCTCTCTCCAGTGTTCCACAAATTGGGACTTTATATAATGATTCGAGTCTTCTAATAAAATTACTAAAGGTAATGGGGTTACCTAGTTTCCCGGTCTATCTACTTCTCTTCCTCCTCCTCACTTCCTCCTCCCGTTTTCCATTCCAATAACACACACCTTTTGGCAAACTTTTTTTTAAAACCCTCGACCTTCCCCTCCCCCTCTCCTACGTACTTTTACTCTCCTTCCTAGTTGTACTACACTAGTTGTGTAAGAGGAAAACAGAATGAAAAACGCTCTATTTTTCTGTTTTTTCCTTCAAAAAGTCTCCTCTTTTCTTGAAACAGGTCTTAAGTTGTGCAAAGAAAGGAAAGAGGAGAGCGCACTCAAAGTTTACCTGTGCTTCCAAAATAAGAGAGGGAAAGGGAGGAGGAGGTAAAGGTGCTGGGGGCTGAATAAATCACAGTTTACTCTCCACTCTCTCTGTCTCATTCCAAAGTCCCTTAAGCCAGAGTCAAGAAAGAGAAAGAGAAGAATAAATAGATTTACATGCAATTCCCTCTCTGTCCTCCGTTTGTCTTGACTTGCCTTGTCTGAATGGATGGATAAACATCCATTCTATCCACAGAAGTGACTGGGGGGACTGACATTCTTTTTCCCTTCTCATTACATCCCTAACTTTCTCCCGTTCTTTCTCCTATCCTACTCACCCTCGACAATGTCTCAGTACCCAACTTCCAGACTTTGAAGCGTAGTTTCACAAACCACACACACACAATCCTATATATTTTGTGTGTGTGTGATTCGTACATTTGAGAAAAATATCAGTACAGATTCCAAAGTTCCTTCCAAGTCTTGCGAGGAGTAAATATTGTGTGTGTGTGTATGTGTGTAAGAGAGAGAGACTGAGTGTGTGTGTGGTTTTATTTAAGATCTCGTCAGAAGTCTACGCATTATTTACTGCTGCTGCTGTTATTCCCCTACCACGTTCTCCTTCCAAACTCAAACTTTCTCTCTGTCCGTCCCATCTTTCGAAAGTTCTTACCCGCTCTCAATCGAGAGTGAGGGTAAGTGGATATAAAATAAAAATAAAAAATATTCTTGTTCCTCTCCTTTTTCTTGACCCCCAATCTTCTTTAGACTCACCTGGCCCCATCAAAAAATGTCTTGTTTATTCCAGGCAGAGGAATAAAGGAAGAGAGGGAAATAGGATAGGGAGAAAATTTGGACTTTCTCCAGTTGAAATATTGAATGGAAGGAATAGATAAAAAAATTTATTATTGTATTCTCCGTCCTCTAAACAACATCCCTCCAACCCACATATATATATGTACAATCATTGTACTTCCGCTTGAATGCTGAATTCTCTCTCTCTCTATTGATTCTACTTATCAAGTTGCTCAGGTTCAGACTCCACCATCAAACTACAATACACACACACGTTGTGTACTGGCCATCATGGGTAGTTGGGATTTGTGTGCGCAGTACTTTTTTTGGATTTTATACTTTTCTCTATACAGAGACAGAAAAGGTATGTGTGTAAAGGGTTCTTTGGAGCAAGAGAAAGTCCACTCGACTGCAAAGAAATATTCATTTCCGATGTGAATTCGTGTATTGTGAGTGAGAGTGTGTGTGTGTCTGCTGTGGACAACATGCAATTCTGGCTCTCTCCCTTTTTTTGCATGGAGGGAAAGAGTGGAGGGGGGCATATGTAATGTCATGGTACAAATTGCCAACTCAATTTCCTCTTCTTTTTCTACTACTGCTGGACAAAGTGGGGGAGGATGTGTATGTGCGTGTGAGTGTGTGGAGGATGCCAGTGTAACTGCCCATTTGAAATTTAGTGGAGGGAATATCAACTATTTCCTTTTCACTTGAGGATCCTGATTCGATTCAATCCATATTAAATGGCCCTTTCCCTCCAATTCTATACTTGGTATTGTGTATTGTATTCTGTGGATTTCCCTCTACGCAAATATCAGTTTTTTTCATTTTCTCTCTCTCTCTCTTTTTCTCTTGGTCCACAAATTTACCATGAGATTCCGTGTGTGTTTGTATTGAAATGGATGTAGTATAGGTGGAATACACCATAAATCTCTCTAGTGAGACTCATTTTACGATGGGCTATACAGACCAGAATAACATGTAGGAGTAAAGGAAAACAACAAGGAAGCTTACTTGTGTAAATAAATGGAAGACCACTTGTCCATTGAAAATTTCCCTCCGACTCTCGATCATTCGCTCCAATCCAGTAGGCTCTACTCGGATGAAATAATGCACTGAAAACCACACACAATCACAAAATACAAACACAAGAGTAAAAAAGAGAAATTCATTCAATTATTTTTTTATTTATTCTTATTTTTTAGGTTTAATCAAATTTCTTGAGCATACATCACACACACACACAAACACGGACACACAGCAAATAATCAAAGCATTCAACAATCTCTTTACATTTCATATTTTTCTTTTTTTCCCACAATTTTGTATCGATAATAATATTCCAAGTTTTTTATTCAATACTTTCTACACCTATACAAGGACATCCACACACTTTCTTCCCATGATATCCCGTGGTATAGACGATGAAATTTAAGTAGACTGTAATAGAGAGCTCAATTTGACATAATTTTAGACTAAAAAATATTGAGAAAGTAAAATTGACTATATCTCTCGCTTCTCCGTCTGACACATACATAGGAGAGGAAGAGCATCAGAAAAGATCAACTTGTTGCAAAAGGAACTTTTCTCTTCGAGTATAAGAGGGAGAGGAAAAGATTTATGCATTTGATAAACGAATATCCTTCCCTCCTTACACAGCATACTCACACTCTATGTGTGTAGATAGTCTTGGGATATTTATCATGTTGCGTCAAGAGCTCCTCTCCCTCCATCTCCAGTGCAGGCTTTAGGGTTGTCAGTGAAATTTAAAAATTATGGAAACAATTCTTCTACTACTCTACTCTACTACGTATCTTCTCAATAGCTAGGCTATGTACATAGTCTACATAGCTCTTACTCTTACACTATATGAGCATCAGGGACGTAAGAAATGTGAGTGTGTGTTGGGGCTTTATTTTACTGAGCCTTTACTTGCCTTGACATAATGTGCGTCTTGAGCACAGACTGAAACAGTTAATGATTCCACACACACTCTTCTAAGCCTACACAATATCTTCTTTTCCTCTTCCTCCTCCTCCTTTTCCTCCTATGACTGGCAATAGAAAGGAAGGATGGAGGGGGTCGGAATGACGTTCGGTGCTTTCCTTTTTTGGACAGTGCTGAATAGGAATGAATCACCTCAGGACGGTCATCAATTTTCGTCAACGCCAAATGCCTACCACAGTCCCTCCTCTTTCACTCTCTCTCTCTCTCATCTCTACCCCCTCAAATGTGTTAAGTCGATCTTTTTGTGATATTCAGAAAATTCAAAAAGACTCTTTTCCCTCGTACAAGGTATCAACGATATATAGAAAGGAGTATGGGAAGTAGGGCAAGCGTTAAAATAGAAAAGCTCAATTTTTGTCCATTACAAAACAGGAGATAGAGAGAGAGAGAGAAAGTGAGGGAGAGAGAGAAAGTGGGGGCTTTTTACAATTTAAATTTTGTCTGTTACAGAATTCCTAATTTTTTCCCTCATGATGGCTATTCGTGGTGGTTCTAAAACTAATTAACGTCAAAACCACACAAACATCCACATTCATACACCCACACACACCCCCACACACGATATAGAATGTATAGTGAAAGTATATGTATAAAGGCTGTCAAAAAATGTATTTCGTGGATGATGCATTACCTTTCTGTTATGATCTTTTGAATTTTCTGTTCAGCCAATTCATCCCGGACGGTGATGAGATGTCCATTCCGTCGTTGACAGTCCTCCTCTGCGACCACCCAACTCGCTGGACTTTCCACGAGGGTGACACAGCCATAGTCGAAGGTGACCCACCCAAATTCACAATTCCCCGTCACCTCCGTCACTTGTAAGGACTGGTAGGCCAAATGGAATCGATCAAAGTATTTTAATTTAAAACTGATTCTCACTCGATTCCCTGAAGATTTCCATGCTCTCCTGTACACACTTTGTCCAAACCCATCCACACACCACGTGAACCTTTTTTGACTGACCAGGTCAATGGCCTGAATGACTAGACTGTGTTCATTATTCCCACCATTCACTGAGTTTGTCTCACTGTAATGTCCTCCTCCTGACATGTTATCACTCCAAGGACCCCCACCACTTCCACCATTGGGTCCTCCATTTGAACTCACTTTACACTCATCTTCCCCCATGACGGTGGGGGGTGGAAGGTTATTATTCTCTGTCATGTTGGTCAATCCTTCCTCATCCCGGAAGTCAAATTCAGAGTCACTTTCATTCCCACCACCGCCTGAAACACTCGGCGGGATGAGCCGGGCCGCCGAGTCACTGTTCTCAAATGTGAGTTGGGCAAGGATAATGTTGCCGTATGGGATATGAATGACGAGGGAACACTCATCACTGTCGTACGTCTTTAAGTATTTCAGTTGACCACTCAACTCTGTCAAGTGGACTTTCTGACAAGGACTCAAGGGGTACAGTTCGATGGCAAATGTTTCTTTGGGCTTGACACCCTGGGGTAAACTTATCCGAAGCAACAGGCCATGATTGTAGTCACTAGCTAAGTCCGCAGAGTCCGAGTTGTCATTTGTGGAGGGATTTTCTCCCTTTGATCCGGACGAAGAGGAGGAAGAGGAAGAAGATGAAGAGGGAGGATTGGTGTGAGAGGATAATTTTGAAGAAAAAGTTAAAGTTCTCTCATCCAGCGAGTAGTCTTCAATTTTACCACAAAATTTCCGGTTGAGGGCAGGAGTTGGGTCATGAGAAAACTCATCTTTTTTATGGTCGGAAAGATGACCATTTGGATTTTTGAGGGAGGAGGAAGCGAAGGAAGGGTGAGATGTTGATGGGGATTCAGGGATCGTGAGACTTATAAAACGACCTTTACACAAATTACGGATTCCGTAAACACTCAGATTGGAAATGCGGAGTTCGAAACCAAAATCTACTCGGGGTCGAATTAACAATGTACAGTTTAAACCAGTATTTTCTAATTGAGAATTCCAAAGGGAATTGAGGGTCACTTTCATCCGATCCTCCACATTCACACGTAAATGACAGTCTGGAAAAGAGAATTCAAATAAAGATATTTTTATCCTTCTTTGACTACACATGACATTTGAGAGACAAGAAGGGAAATCTTTTGTGAAGTCGATTTTGGAATGGATATTTCTTAAAAGGCAAAAAGTAATTTTATTCAAATTTATTTCTAAAAAATATACACGAACGTCAGTTTTTAGAGACAGAAAAAAGAAACATTTTCAGATTGTGAATTATTTTACACAAGAAATTAATATTTTAATTTATTTTTAAAATATCAATTTAATTTTTAAAATGTAATGTACACTGATTCAAAATTAGAATGCAACGTTCTCTTCCTTTTGTAATAGATAACCTTTCAAAAAATTTATCCCTGTGTTCCTCAAACTTTTACCAAGTTATCAAGTTTAATAAAGACACAAAAAATGGGATGGAACGAGAAAAAAGGGTTCGAGTCTCATTTTTGATTGTCAGTCAAATGTCATGGTTCATAATATTTTAAGTCTCATTATAACATTTTGAATGACTCACCTGGCCGCACAGAAATACTCAAGTTTTGCTCAAACACGGAAGAAGTTGTTTCGACGATCGAACGAAGTCGAAGCCTGTAATTTAAATCACACAAAAAAAATCCATAAAAGCCCACATCAACACTATTACATTACATGATACTTTCTTCCTCTCTCTCTCGCTTTTTCTCTTAGCGTAGCTTTCCTCATTCTAGGAGAGAGAGGTGGGAGGGAAATGGGAGCTATAATAGTAAACTGGAGCACCTCGTATGGGAAATTTTAGACGCTCTCCAAATATACGAGGGTGGCGTGTGAACTTTTTTTTTGTCGTGTATGTTTGTGTGTGTGGAAAAGCTGATGATGATCATATTGAACGTCAATGAACTCCCAGGTCACCACACCATTTTCCCCCTCATCATTTTACGTTCCATAGTACAAACAAACATGAGAGTGTTCATACAGTGTGTGTGAACCATTAAGTTGACTTTTAGGTATTAACAGAACCTACATGGATGAAGGGGGGTACACACAAATGTCCTGGGAAAACTCTCTTTTTAAATTATATGACCAATGTACGTGTGTGTGTCAACCGTCACCTTTTCATCCTGACACCGTGGAAAACGGAGAGTGAAACACTTTTTGAATATTTAATTTATATGGAAATGATTGAATTAAATGACTAATTAATATTTTGAAATTGAATATATACCCTCCGACAAACACACTTCAGCCAGTTTTTAAAACTCTGTCGCGGTTACACATAAACATGGCCCTACTTTCTCCATCGTAATAACCCACAAGTCATATTTGCTGCGTATTTAAATTAAATCTGTGAAGGTGTTAGCGAATGTTGGTCATCACAATTCATAATCTTCTCATAAAATTTCACACAGAAGTAGTTTTCCCTTTCTCCATTTCTTCATTATTAACGGATCCAAGTCTCTTTAACCCACACCCTCAAATCCCCAATCTTGATTTTTAGACAAGGATCAGTCATAAAATTGGTACGCAGAAACGCAATTAAATACTTTGCTAAACCTCAACTAATCCAATTCGAACTGTCTTGGAAGTCAAGGAATTAATACATAATGAGTCATGAGGGTGTGATTTAAATAATTGGAAAATATAATAATGGAAATAAAATAAATTATCCAGTCAAGCCCACGAATTACTTTTCCCCCCAGAGTGAGTGTGTGTGTCATGCCATTTGATACACACACATACTTTCTCTTTCTTTCTCGATGGTAGGCCAGTTGAGATTACGAAACGAGTGGGAGTTTCACGTGCTTTCTCCTTTCCCCTGTGTGTGTGTGTGTTGTAGTTGAAACATGCTGCTTTTAATTGACAAGACTCTGTTTCTATAGTAGAGAGTGTGTGAGGAGGAGGAGGGTTGATACAGGAGC
The DNA here is from genome assembly GCA_009870185.1 of Pygmarrhopalites habei. Lineage (NCBI taxonomy): Eukaryota > Metazoa > Arthropoda > Collembola > Symphypleona > Arrhopalitidae > Pygmarrhopalites > Pygmarrhopalites habei. The sequence goes on along the minus strand of WJFB01004443.1, from coordinate 2,301 downwards.
TGGAAATCGATCCATCCATAGCCTCTGTTTTGACAGCTTCACTAGGTTCCCTCCACTTTCCCTCCTTTCTCTCTCTCTCTCTCGCTCTCAGTCTCTCTTTACTCGTACATCGATTCCCCGTAACGGGATTAGGAGTTCATTTCGTGTTGGCTATCTTGAGCTTTTTTCCACTCCTCCTCCTCTTCCTTTTCCTACTACTTCAATATACTTGCACTCTACACTCTCCAGCTGATGGACTCATCATCGTCACAAGTATGGCTTGATAATATTTTTGCAACCCACATTCCCCCCCCCCCACACACACACACATACACACTTTCACTCCCTCTCACATGGACAATCGGTATCGGTCCTCCCCTCCCTCTCCATCCAAGTAGTACAGTTCACTTACCTTCATGGACATTGACACACACATAGAGCCATCCTCACTTTTTTCATCTCTTCATCACACCGATCATATTACTACACCAGCCACACCTACATCTTTCCAGTATAACGGTGTGTGTGTGTGGCTCTCCGTTGAGAATTATTTTTCAACAGGACACTCCACCCTTCTCTCCTGTCCTTTCACTTTTTGAACTTTGTCCGCCGCTCATAAAATTTTCTCTAGTCTTCTCGGAATATGGATGATTAAAATTTGATTTTCGTAGAAATTTTCTTGGGTTCATGTACTTTGTATCAACTCATATTAAATTCGCTACCCACACACGATTAGAAGTTTGGTTATTATCTACAAATTCCAAATGGGAGATAATTCTACTGAATTTTATTAACCAACTTCATTCTCAATAATATTTAGTTAACTTTGGGAAAATTAATCCCAAAATTTTATGGAGAGATCTGGATTTAAGGTGAAACAATAAAACCAAGGATTTCAATGAATTGGAAAATTAGAAAAATTATTTTTTCTGCGTTCATTCTTAACTATTTTGTTAAAAAAATAAATGCACACTCCGTTTCGCAAATCCTCATTAACATTAATCGTAAAATTTTATTTTCCTAATTTCCCTCCTTATCCACAAAATCGAATTACATTCATTGTGTCACTGTGTGTGTGTGTCAGACCACATGAGATGAAATTGACTCATAAAAGATTGTGCGAATTCCATAAGGATCTGCCCTCCATAAATGGAAAGAATTCTTATTGTACCATTACAATTTTATTCACAACGCAGTATTACCTCCTCCGTTGTTACACATATCCTGTAAACAAACCACCTCCGCTTTTGTGGGACTACCAACAAATAGTACGGAGAAAGTACGTCCTTCCAACCACACAGTAGGTAAAAGTTATCAAGTTGAAAAAAAAAATTTTTTTTAATGGCATCTTAAATCCTTTTTGTACGTATCATGATTGTATGTATTGTATTAGCTGTTTCTTTCGGTACTTTGTGAGTGGGAGAAGCTGGGGAAGTATATAGTTTCTAGTTACAACAAAAACACAACACGTCTCGTATCAAAAGCTCATTTAACCCAAACTACACACACACAAGACTGTGGGTACAAAGAGGAGGAACATAATACCTATATAATACTCTGCATTGTTATCCCTTTCCACTGTGAACTACAAAACGGACAAACAAAAAGCCCTGGCTACAACATACATGAACACACACAAACAACACAGTCCACAGTCATGGTTGAAGGAGGAAGCCATGGAGGAGTCCAATACAAAGTCACAATGCTTTTATACTCACTCAAGTGTATACACCTGCCTGCCTCACTTACTCTTCCCTAGCTCCACATCACAAAAGAGGCTATAGGCACAGTCTACGTACTCAGAGTCACAAGAGAAAGTTGAGCTCCATTGTGGATTAATCGTAATCGCGAAGGGTCTCATTTTGAACCACCCTTCTTTTCTCTCCTACACTCCCTCTTATAAGTATACAGGTTCATAATTTTTTACATTTTCATTTACCATGGCACCGCCGGCTGAAATAGCCTTTTTCGGACTTGTCGGGGTCCAACTAGACTAAAAACCCCGAAGACATCTGAAAACCAATTTGGCTTAAGGAAAATTTTTTTAAAATCATTTTCACGATTTTGTTTGTAAAAGAAAAAATTTTCTTTCGGTCTTTCGTGGTCACTACATTACTCAGAGACCTTAATTAGTCATTTTAAACGTGTTTTTAACGTCCCAGAGTCATTTATAAGTGAATATTCAGTCACTCAGAATTTTATCAATTTTGGTCGTATCTCATAGTTTTGTCCGAAAATCGAGTTTCGGAGAGTTTTTAAGCGTTGAGGAAAGTCTCTTTGGTATTCAAAATTATTTACAGGTGACCTGTAATATATTTAGAG
>WJFB01004442.1:0-10077 GCA_009870185.1 Pygmarrhopalites habei | reverse complement strand
ATAATGCCAATTGTTTTTTTTGTTTGTAGTGCCAACTACAATATTTAAATATACTGGAAACAGTTCTGTCCCATGGGGTCGTCTCTTCGATGCAGATTGTTTTGCGACAGGGGATCCTGTTCCAATGGTCCGATGGCTTTTAGATGGTAGTGAGGTAATATTGTACAAATAAAATAATCTGTACTTTGGAGAGAATGGTTGATCTTTGTGAAATAATCATCTTGTCGTCAACTCAAATAGGTTGGAACTGAAATGAGTGGAGCAATAGTTCAGTTAATTGAACAAATACGGGTACGTTTTTATCATTGTTTTTTAAAAATTGAAGTAAGCAGACAAAAGTAATTTTTTTGTCAAGATGAAAGTATTATACTTGTAGTGTGTACGTAAGTATGGGATGATTTGCTAAGCTGCACTGCGGACGAGAGCAGCGACTCTTGTTTAATAAATAATTTCTCATGTAGGAAACTCCAGCAAATGAAAAGAAAAAAGGATTTATCCCGCAAGCAAAATCTACCTTGAGAATTACTAATGGTAATTTGTGAACTTTTCTTATGCACCCTTTGAATACTCATTACACAAACAATGTTAACGTTTATACCTTTTTATTTTTTAGTGACTGCCTCAGTTGTTGTGGCATGTGAAGCATTCAATAATATAGAAGAAGAACAAACGATTGACAAGAGAGTATTCAATTTGTTAGTCACAAATATTCCAACAGGTAATGTCTATTCTTAAGAAAATTGTATTTGACCAAGTAAATATTTGTGTAACTTTATTTTAATGTTTTTATTTTTTTCAAACAGGAAATACCAACAACGATGATGACCCTCAATTTCGAGAACCACCGACAGGCTCTTGTGGTAAAGTTTAATTTTAAAATTTAATAAAATATTTACATAATGAAAATGAGGACTTTACTTACGTTAAAATTTTATTTCAACAGCTTACTATAATGGGAAAATTTGTAAAGACTACGTCCATCGACAGTTTTGGATTAATGAGGTACTTGTATACAGCATGGAAATTATATAATGAACTTTATTGTAATATATCTAATTTTTTACTTATGTATTTAAGACTCAAGGAAATGCTGGTGGTTTAATCAACGAACAAATTACTGTGGGATTGTGGACTGAGATGATGAATGGATTTTCAGAACCATGTAGAAGTGCTGCTCAGAAATTACTCTGTGCTTATGTAAGGGTTTTTAAGATCGTTAATCAATATAAATAAAATTCAATTTTACTATAATATTTTTCTGACTAACATTTTATTCACAAAACACAAACTGTGTGTATTCTGATATTCAATTGTATTTTTGATAGGCATTTCCAAAATGTCTGCTCAAACATGGTTGGAATCCTGTTGGACTACCGCTTTGCTACGAGGATTGTGTAGCCGTCAAGACTTCTTTTTGCTATCGAGAGTGGGCACTCATTGAGGACAACAAACAAAGAGGAATATATTTTAAGGCACGTGGCCATTTCCAGCTGCCCGATTGTGACATTCTCCCAAGAATTAATGATACTGCTTCCCCGTGTACACCAGCTAAACTGACAGAAATGAATCAAGATGAGATAACTTGTGCGTATTTTATATTTAATTGTGTAGTCATACTTTATGTACAAAATTCTGCATTGACTCTTTTCTTATATCTACAGATGATTGTGTGCGTGGACGAGGACGTTTTTACCAAGGTGTCGTTAATAGTACAAAAACTGGAATTCCTTGTCAACGTTGGGATAGTCAAGGTTAGCAGACTGATTTCAAATTTGGCCAAATACTGAATTAAATAAGTATGTAGTCTTCAAAATTTCTAACAAAAACTTGTAAAATTTTTAATTCAGAGCCACATTCTCACAATGGTCCTTCCTTCGTTTTTCCTGAAGTTCGTAAGTACATTTTCTTGGTTGGTAGACATTATTGTATTTATTGATGGTGAGAATAATTTCTGTCAAAGGTTTCATGCATAAAATGTAGTTACATGCGAATACACATAGTAATTGTAACGATAGTTTCTAAGCAATTACAGGAAGTATAATTCTTATTATTCATTTTGAACTTGGAAGACATGCTCAAAGAATGAAAAATATATGTAATCTGGCTTTAACTAATATCGTTTTCTTTTGTCTTTTCAGAAAATTCGGAGAATTACTGTCGAAATGCAGGGGGCGAAGAACCATACCCATGGTGTTACACCATGGATGCAAAAATTCGTTGGCAGCATTGTTTCATTCCTTCTTGTGGTGAGAACCTAACATATTACAATTTATCAGTATTTATTAAGCAAATTCAAGTAGAACAAAACATAATCATTTTAAATGATCTACTTCTTTTCCTTGTCAGGCAATGATACCGTCGAGATGAATTATGAAGTCGTGAAAGTTGTATCCGATGAGAAGGAAATGGAAAGTATTTGGGACTTGCATAGGATCATCGCTTCAAAAGACTTTTATATTCTATGCGGATTGGGTCTAATTGTTGTCATTTCCATACTTGTCATGATCATTGTATGTCTCACATCTACCAAAAAGAAAAATCGTCCTAATGGCTACAATCGGGCTGCACAATCGGTGGGTATAGAAATCCTTTTCTTCTAAATGTTTTTCATTGAAAGATATGCACTACATATAATAGTCATTTTTTGTTTATTATAAATCAAAATTTGTTTCTCTATGTATGAAGGAAGTGGAAATTGATTTGGACAAGTTGGGAGATAATTCTGCTTACCATCGTCACGGAATCCAATTAAATCCAAAATTAGAAAAACTAGAATACCCTCGTAATGATATCATCTACATTCGAGATCTGGGACAGGGTGCGTTTGGTCGAGTGTTTCAGGTTTGTAATTAAGTTGACATTTGTAAAAGATGATTAATTTGAACCCAATCTTGTGACAAACAAATCTTCATAAAGTTGTTTTTTTGTTATGTAGGCGAAAGCTCCTGGTCTATTAGTAAGTATCAAACCTTTTATTCAGTAATGAAAAAAGAAAGGAACAAAAAAAGTAAATATATTTTTGTTCATTTTTTTAGCCACAACAGGAGTTTACAATGGTTGCTGTAAAAATGTTAAAAGAGGAAGCCACAGAAGATCTTCAGGCTGATTTCGAAAGAGAAGCGTGTCTACTTGCAGAGTTTGACCATCCAAATATTGTGAAATTACTGGGCGTGTGTGCAGGTTACAGCAATTTAAATTGAATAATAGTATTTTATAAATGGTCAACTGTACCTTAATAAAAGGGTATTAAATTCTGTGAATTTCAGTTGGAAAACCAATGTGTCTCTTACTTGAATACATGGGATTAAGCGATTTGAATGAATTTTTGAGATCCTGCTCTCCATCTCAGTACAAAATGAATACACTCAGTTCCAACGGGGATATTTGGAGAGATGTCAGATTAACTCACCTGGAAATGCTCTGCATTTCTAAACAAATTGCTGCAGGGATGGTGTATCTGTCGGATAGAAAATTTGTTCATAGGGACCTTGCCACTCGCAATGTCATGATTGATGAAAATATGACTGTCAAGATTGCAGACTTTGGTTTATCTCAGAAAATTTATCTCCAGGTACTTAATTAAGGTGTCTATAGAGATATTTCATATTGGTATTTTAATTTTGCAGCTTCACGGAACATGTATTTATTTATTTTCTATGAAGGATTACTACAAAGGTCAAGAAGACGATGCGATTCCCATAAGGTTCAATGAAAAATTGATCTATAAAAGCATTTGTTATTTGTATCAATTTGTGTGTACCTAACAATAATTTTCTCTTGTACATATTCAGATGGATGCCTTTAGAGTCTATCTTATATAACAAGTACACGATCGAGTCAGACGTCTGGTCATATGGTTAGAGGAAAATAGTTTGAACTTTTTTGTTAGGATTTAAATAACCTAGTTACTCTTATTGAAGATTAATTTTAGGTGAAAAGTTCTTTTCTCAAAATGTTAATTAAACTAATCTTACCTGTAATTTAATTATATTTTCCTAGGTGTCTGTTTATGGGAGATTTTTTCGTTTGCTCTTCAACCTTATTACGGGATGACACACGAAGAGGTACTTTTTTACTCTGTGTACTGTTTTCTTAAATTTAGTGGTTCTGTGTGATTCATTTAAATCCCAGTTTTAAAAATCTATTTTCACTTGTAGGTTGTAAAATATATTAAAGATGGGAACATACTACAACCACAAGATGGTTGTCCTATTCGTGTAAGATATTTACTCAAATTTAAAACGATTCACATACTAAACTTTACTTAAAGAATAATCAAATTTTTTGTTTCAGGTTTACGAACTGATGAAGTTGTGCTTTAACGAAGGTAATTCCGTGTAACACAAAAAAATATAATATGCAGAAAAAAGTCATAAACATACCTATGTGTGATTTACTGTATATTATTTTTAACTCAGTTCCTGCAAATCGTCCGTCTTTTCGCTCAATTTATCACTTCATCGAAGACATACAAAATGACATGGAGCGTCATCATCATGGCACTTGTTCTTCTAAGTCATCCTCGCAACGTCTTTGATTTTTGATGAAGATTGTGTACAGCAACTTGCTACGATCTCTTTTGTAATCTTTATGATAATTTCGTGAAAGTTGACTCATCATCAGATTGGGAATGTCTTAAAAGTAGATGAGCCGCAAATCATCGCAGAATGCAGAATAGCCAAAATACTGTGTATTTTCATGCTAGAGGAAACAAACGATTTTGTAGGCAACATATAATTAATTAATTGATTATCATCTCCAATGCTCCTTCCATTTCGTAAAAAGGAAAATTTTTACAAACTGTATAATTTTTTTGACCAACTAGATCAAAATATTGAAATGTACAGCAGTAGGTATCTCAATTGTGCTCCCAATATTATGGCTCTTCCTAAATAACTGTTCGTCGTTGCCTCTTTTTGTTCCATTGCCTGAAGCAAAATAATTATTCCTTTGAAATATTTTGTATCAAAATGTTCAGCTGGACGAATTAAGTACATACTAGTCAATTTCCTCGTTGTCAAAGACTGATTTTTTTTACAATCTTTGTAATTTTGTACGTAACATGCAAGTCTAATACTTATAAAGTAGTTGTCATATAGTCATACTACTTTCACTACTCCATGAAATGATGCCAAGAGAGAGCAAGATAATTTTTCAATTTTCTATACTTTTGTAAAGAAACTTGTACAGTATATTTGCTAGGCATAATAATAATGTCCTTGTCGCCGTTGACCTTTTTCGAGCTGAGTATTTGATTATTTAAAATGTTGCTTTTTCCATGTCGTTGAAGGAAGTAATTTTGTACTGTAAAAACTTTTTACTAAAAAAGTGAAATGTGAGAAAACTTTTCTAACCTTTGTAAGATGTAATTTACAGGTGAAGTAAGATTATGTAAGATACTCTCAGACTGTCTCAGACGAGTTAATAACAACAGCTTTAGACTAAAAAGGCGTCTCAAGCGAACGATTATTATACAATTTAGTAAGTATATAATATACTCATGTATCAAAGTATTAAAAAATGTGAATGAATGATTATTACAATCAAAATCAATTAGAGAATATAGAGAAAATAATATTTGCTTTTTTAAAAATCAAATTCTTTATTGTTTGTCTTCACCACAATATCATGTCACAAGCAATAAATGTAATTTCGTCATCAAAGTTTATAGTGAAACGTTTTTGTCTTGTGGTCATTTATTTAGTAAATTAAAATATTTACTCTACCCTTACAGTATATTATAATATATTATATAATATTTTGATCAAGGCGTAATCATAAAAATACAATTGGTGTACTAAAAGAGAATTTTTTTGAAATTTAAAAGCAGTTTTCTATTAAATAAGTTGAGCGTTGCAAAAACAAACACACACACGGTCCACTAATATAACTATAATAATTTATATCATATTATTATATGGTGGTGAGATATAAAAGGTTAATATATACGCCGCATAAATGTTAAAGTATAAAGTTGACGTGTATGTCGGATGGGAATAAACATGGTTAGACTCATTCATTGTGGAAAAAGACGAGGGACGACGCCTACTTGAACAAGCGCCAATTGTGATGGTTCTTTGCACAAGCAAAGGCAGTAGAATTCATTGGCCTTTTGTTGCAAAAAATATCATGGGATGAATTCAGGGGACCATCAAGGGTAACGCAAAAACATTCGTTTCGGCTTTGAGACTATTTTCCAGCGTAGTGCTTTTTGCTCTTGACGGGAGTATAAAAAAAGTAGTTTTACGTCAAGGTGCGTAGCGTTGCATGAACATTTTCAGAATCAAAAGGAAAATCTCAAGGCAATGGAGAGAGAATGCTAGACGCTGGAACTTGTGCATCAAAGTAGAGAGAGAGGAGAAGGAGGATGGGGAATGTTTTTAACAGGTAGTAGGTTTGTGTATGGTGGAGTGTCATTTAAGTTGTTGTTGGCTTCTACTGTTGACTGCATGCATACTGAAAGTGTTGAGAGAATTCAACTCACTCAGCATTGACGATATCTCTCTCTTTCCCTACACATGTACCTTCATCATGCATTTGTGTTCGTCTCCTAAGTCGTCGCCTTTGAGATTGCCATACAGTAATAGTGGCTGTTGGTTGTAGTGTATTGTGCATTAAAGAGAGGAAGATGTGTGTGGAAGATACACAAGACAAGATGTTGAATGTGATGTACACATCCCCATTAGTCAACTGTTATACAGGTGCGCTTATGCATGGAAAACGAAAGACAGTTTTCCACACCATTTTTTGTTTTGATTACCTCAAAAGTACAATTATCAATGCTAGAATAAAATCATTGTTCACACACACACACATCAACATTTTCTCATCCTCCAAAGACAGTGAGGAAAAGATTAAAGCTAAAGAGAGGGGGAGGGGGAAGAGCAACGCTCAGGAGAACATACACAGGGTCATCCACAACCTCCATTATCACTTTTTATTCCCCCAATTATGCTTCCTGTAACATTTCACTCCCGTCCACATTACTCCATGCTCATTCACTCGACTCTATCTCTATCTACAACATGAGTGTCTTCACGCAAAATCATTTTAGTTTAATTATTATTACAGCAGAAATTCCCTCAGATTACATCCTAGATATCATGACAATTCCCTATTAATTTGTTCCAACTCTAATAACTTTTATGCTGACAAATTAAAAAGTCCTTATTTGCTTGTTTCTGTTATTCATTCTGTCTCGTTGTCTCATCTCACTTATAAAAAAACTAAACATACAAATTCAAATTTTTATTAAAAAAACAATACACATAATTGGAATAAATATTTGAAATTTTAATCTCTACTAACTGATATCATCACAACAACAAAAATGATTACAAACACAACACCTGAACTTTTTCATCTTCCCCTGTTCTTACCATTATTATGACTATTCAACAAAACTAATCGCTAGGAAAGTTTCACTGAATAATTTCTGAACCGCAACCATTAGGTGGTTGAAGTGGGAAGAATACGTGTTTTGTTGAGAGAGAGTCAGTAAAAAACACGAAAAGTGTAAAGACGAAATGTTAGTCACCTTCTCTCTCTCTCTCTCTCTCTCTCTACGTACATACTTACAACAAATTATCATTACAAGATTTTACTACTCTACTAGAGGTTTTCTTGGAGGATGAAAGAAATCGTGTGGAACACAAAAACTTTTGTAGTGTAGACGCTCCGTCGTTGTCTCTGCTTTCACTGTCAAATCAACTTTACACCTGTTTGGCCAGCCATTTTTTCCAATAGAATTCCTTATGTCCTTGTTCTTCGACTTGTTGTTGTGGCTTTAGACTGTGTGTGCTGCGTTAGCCCTTCCCCATCTATGGCACCAGGGAATCCACGATAACTCTTCCATCTGTGAATTCTTCCAGTGCCAAGGATAAGTACAGGGATTCTCACAAAAAAATGTCCAAAATTCAATGAACACAAACATTCCTTGTATCTCTCTCATCACTTGCGGAGTGAGGAAATCTTGACGTTTTCTGTGATCAAATCTTCAAGTCAGAAATGTCTCAACCAATGAATGTGGTTCAACCATGTATGTTATTATTCACACTTTGGAGATAATTTAACTTTGGATTGATTTATGTCATAATATACACATTAGCAACTCACTGAGACCACCACCACTTGAGTGGGAACATTTTCAATAGTGACCACTAATACAATTTGACAATCAAAATAATGATAAATTTTATACAATTCCAGTCATGGATCCTCCATTTCTTGCAATACATTTTCTTCTGGGAAACGAAGAAAAATGAATACATATATTTTTAATTTTACAAAGTATCACTCAACAATGAGCCAAGTACTAATGTACTTACATACCATTAAATAGCCATCATATAATTCAAATCGCAGACTGAATCTTGACAAATTGAAATGAAATGAGTCACAACTTAAATTAATCGTGTAAAATTAAATGAATGAGTTTGACTACAATCATCCGATTCAACGCTCTTTCTTTTCATTGACAAATTCCATATTCCATTGCAAGTACATATCTGTAGTCACGAACGAGTCTGTACTTGTGAATATGTACAGAATTTAATCCCCCTGTCTCCCAAACTGTATCATCACTGGAGAGAGAGAGATTCATACTCATAGAATCCTATAATGTACGTCGTCTATTTCTATTTAGTAACTATTGTACCACGGAGATCTGAAATGACTGAGGCAAACTCGGTAATTTTATTATGAAAAACTCGTGCTTTTTTTAGTTCAGTTCATATCTGATAGTGTCTATATTATGTACATAAACACAATATAATAATAGTCGTGCATCAGCCACAGACCCTCTCGTTCACTTTTCAGTCACTCAGTGGACTGCGTTCCGGAACTTTAAATTTAGCTCATACTCCACTGTACTAGACTACACGATTATACACAATCCCCTCTTCGACCAACTAGAAATGTGCACTGAAACTTACCATCCTTGTACATTGTTCTACACGGCACTCTATGCTATAAAAACATCCTTATTTCTATATTTATAATAATGTACTTGTATGGTGGTTAAGCTTTATAAAATACTCAGGAGGGAACCGTCATCAATGGAAGTTTCGTTTTCAGTGTAATACTTAAAGACGAGGCACCAACAAGGTATAACGAATGATATACAATATTGTGTAATATATATATTATTTGACGTTGGGGGTCACACACACAATACTACGAGAAAACTGAGAAAGTAGAAAGTACTCATATACTTGCATTCATCATTACAACGTGCACTTTCCGTACACACAAATAAACACATAGCTACACGTAGCTTCACGTGAGAATACACCTTACTAAAAAAGCAGACACATAGATAGAAAACGATGTACCCTCCCTTCAAAAATTTCTATTCATTTTTTCCCCTCTTTTCAATACAACAAATTGGTTCAACATAGAAATTCGTGTCATTATGCTCATGCTGTACCACTACACAGTACACACACCTATTCAAATACTTTAATACAAACATGTAATCCATAATCTATCAGTACCAACCCACACTCACTCACAACACACACACAGTATATTAATAAATTTACTCAATTCAGATGTGACGACCAAATTCACCAATTTGAAAGACTTTGTACACATATACATACATGGACGTAGACATTACACAAACAAGTACATCACATTTCCTTTGTGTCCTATACCCGTCTACATTTCTACATATACTTACAATGCACGCACACATGCAGACTATATCTCCAAGTATAAATGAAAATATTCAATCTATGATGAAATCATCATCACAATATATTTTAGATGGAAATCCTTTTAATATGTACCGAATCCGTTTTTTATACCCTCCAAATTTACTACAACAACAACACGTTGCCACAAACTTTGATGTTTCGTCTACACGTTTTTTTCCTCGACAAAAGAATTTTTTTCATCGTCTTCCATATACATATTATTATTTTATATACTCGACTCCCAGTTGTGACGGACAGACAGGAGAATTTACAACAATTAATTTAAATTCTCATAATTTAAAATCTTATGTCATCCCATCATACCAGAACGACGACGATTCAATATGGTCTGTGTAGAGAGAGGGGGGGGGGGGGGGGG
>WJFB01004441.1:0-10079 GCA_009870185.1 Pygmarrhopalites habei | reverse complement strand
ACCATAACATTTTTATAAGAGTTTCAAAAATTTAAATTTTTCAGAAAAATGCGGAAAAAGGGTTGCATGATCATTGGGTCCTCATCAATGCAGACACTTACTTGCCAACGGACGAAACTTTCATTCCAACTGGTGAGAGCATGTAGCATGATTTTTTAAAATTAATGTGCCTAACTTTACGGAAAATGACTTTTGAATTTTTTTTATTTTCTGAAGGAATAAAGAAAGATGTGGCGGGGACAGAATATGACTTTCGGACAAGGAAAAATTTAGAAAAAGTTTTAGAAAAGTATCCTGAGAGCTACAACCATAATTTTTGTATTAATGGAACTTCCGGAGGGAAACCACGATTTGCTGGAAGGTTCGAATTTTTTTAATTCGGTTGTTAGCCGTAGATTAAAAATTTTGCTTTGTTAATTCATCAATTGCTTAGAATTGAGGAAGAGAAAAGTGGAAGAATAGTCGAAGTTTGGACTGACCAACCGGGAGTACAATTCTACACTTCAAACTACATGCCCGGGACGGATGCTGAACCAATCCCAGTAAATACCAATTAATTAATTCTTAATTAAATTGTGGAGTTTTTAAGTTAATTTTTTATTTAACAGGGGAAGGATGGGAGCAAATATTTCCGGAATGGAGCACTTTGTCTGGAGACTCAAAATTATCCAGACGCCATAAATCAACAGGTATTTACAAGAAAGAAAGATTTAAAACCTTTTTAGTTATATTAATTTCCATTTATTTACTTTCACAGGGAAATTTTCCAAATTGTGTATTGACACCCGGAGAAATGTACATTCATCAAATTCTTTTCCGCTTCTCCGTTGCAAATTAAATATTTAATTTGCCAATGAATAAATTGAGTTACCACATTAACTATACGTTAACTATACGTCATTTTTTCCCACGCCATTTGAAATGGTCAAAAGAATTAAACACTACAAGCCAATAATTTTTTCATCTTGCCTCCTTTAAAAGGAGTCCTTTTATTTGGGGGGACTGAATTCATCTAAATTATCCAGTAAATTCGCACGAGAGGAATAAACACTTGACTGTCTCAATGTCCATTGGAAATTAAAGACGTAATGAAGGAATGTAGTGGCGGGAAGAGGAAAGTCCACCCAGTCATACAAAGCGATACTTAATGGTCCATTCAAAACCAATTTCGTCGTTGACAACTTATAGTTTTTAACTAGTCTCGAGTCTTTCCATATATAAACTTTTCAATAGTCTCTCTTATCCACAAAGGCATCGAGGTTTTTACAGCGGGCATTGTCATAGTCGTTTCGTTTTGATAATACCCGTCCAGGTGATGGGCGAGACAGGATCCAACATGTTCAAGTCCCAAATATTCCTGACCTCTTCCTGGCATCCCACTTTTCTCTAGCGGTAAGTTTGTCGACATGGAATTCATTAAAAGGCTGATTATGGCGTCAACTTTTTAAATTTTGATTAACAATAAAAAATTCAAATTACTTCACTCTGTCTCTATATAACAAAAAACTTTGTGAAGGCACTTTCAAAGCCACCCACGTTGACCATATAAATGTGTGATCAAAGATGAGTTCGACGCCGTTCACATTTAAATGATGTAGATTGGGCAGCGAGTTCTTGTAGGAACTCTAAAAAACCTAAGCGGCGTCGAAGCTGCATAAATTTTTTTGCTTAACCAAAGAATTTTAAAAGAGTCGAGACACGCCACTTTATTTTATAAATTAATTTAAAATAAAAATTGGAAATGAAAATTGACGTGAGCGAAATGGGTTCTTGTCACATTTCCAGATGAAAGATTTTGACTAAATTACTTTCCTATTTCTTATCGGACTTTGAAGACTCAATCACCAACTTCAAATTCACATGGTGATACTTCCTTACCACATCCAGACACCACGCACAGTTCAGGCCCAAATCCAGGTGAGTTTCAATTAATTAAAATAATTGACAAAGAACGTGTGCAGTGAAATCAGAAAATTAATTTCGTGTTTCATGGATTTTAATGTTGAACTTTTTGACGGAGGATTCGCTCTGGATTGAAATTGAGTTGCGTAAAATACTTGAAATAGTAACTGTTTTTCTTTTGATGTACAAAATGTCAGGTCACACGACGGCTCCACTGTCTCATGAGAGATTTAGCTGTCATGGCAGAGATTGTGATCACTATGAAGACCCCGACAATTGTAATGGTTACTACGTGTGTTCATCTGACAAAAATCTCGTCCGACACTACTTTTGTCCTCGTGACCTCTTGTTCAATGCGGTGACTGGGATGTGTGACCATGCAAATAATACCAAGTGTGGTTCGAGACCCATTGTCCCAGATCGGTACGTGTGTACAAAGTGTGGGAGGTTCCCGGATCCGAAAGACTGTCGTGGATTCTATGTGTGTCATGAGTCTCTACTTGTCACAGAACATCGATTGTGTCCAGTAGGACTTTCTTACAACAAACAGGGGGAGTTGTGTACACTGGAGACTAGCAACTGTCCAGGTAAACATTGAAATGAGACTTTATTTGAGGGGCATTTGAAAACTGACACAAAATATTGAAATGTGATTGTTTTACATTTTAAAAAAAGGCGGTGTGATTTCACCGTACTGATGATGAGCAGAGAAGGATGAAAGGGAATTCAGAAGAACACTTTTTTGCAGCAAAATTCATGGCCCATCATTTTCTACATTAAAATTTTGACTCAAATAAATTGTGTTCAATGTAAGACTATTTGGAGATTAAATAAAAATTAACATGGAATTCAATTACAGCCTTTTTCGAAGGAGAGAATTTTTACTTTCCTGTGTATAACTACCTAGGATTTCCTCGATTCCAATGTATCGAAGAGTTCAGTCAAACGGCGTTCAAGTTGGGAAATATATTTTTGTGACTTCGAACGCACATGGCCATTTAATTGAAGAGTTTTTACAGCATTAGTAGTTTGTAAGTGTAGTAGTGTAATAATTCGATTATTCTGGCAGTGACAAATTCTATTTTCTCTATTTATTTTGTATTCATAAATCAGATTCGTAGTTTATTTTCAATAAAAAAAAGTATACAAAATTGTACGGAAGAATGAAAATATTATTTTTTCACAAGACATTTATTCATCACTAAATGTTGAATCGAATGAGTCCACACGTTGGAGATACTCCACGTTAACTTATGGCATCACCAGTCCGACAGCAAAATCTACAAAAATATATTTAATATAATCAATAATTGATTATGATTCTGAATCATATTATGATATGATGAATATTATTCACATTTCTACAAATAAAATGAAGAACAAATTCCTCAAGTCATGGAAAAGTTGTGTTTTTGGAAAATAACTTACATGGAATGTCGGTGAGTTTAAGATTGATCTGAACCCCTCGTTCTTTGACCACCCGCATTAGCCCATAAATCCCTGCCACGTGTGAAATAAGTTGTGGTCCCTCTGATCCCCATTTTATTGTCTCATCCATCGGTGGATATTTATCCCCTTTCAAGTACAGCGTGAAAGACTTGAGAACTAGAAAAATCAAAATTCATTTTTAGAGTTATTTTTTCTTGTCCCCAACAACCAATAAAATTAGTGTTTGACTTACACATTGCGTTCAAAATGGAAGGTTTTATCCTCATCGAGTCCGCCTCCTCCATCGGCACATTCCTTGAATTCTTCATCAAATCCTCACACGCATCCTCGTCAAGTCCCGTGATGGCCGAATCAATTCTCTTACGTAGACATGCGTCATGACCCAAAGAAACACCCGATTTGAGGACCACCCTCTCAGTCTTCGGATATTCTTCCCAAATGACCCGAATCCATTCAGGAAGTCTGTAAGCCCGGACCTCCAATTCAATTTCCCTCAGATTGGGAAAAACGTTCGCCAATGTAATCATAGGCAATTGGTTTGGTGACTCCCAGATATTGAACAATCTGAGTTTTCTGACAGAGGTCATGGCCCCAACCACTTTTTTCCATTCATCGTGCTCATCATCATGATGCTCCTCCACACACATGTCTACGTACTTCACATTTGGGAAAATTTCCACCAACTTTGGACATCCGACTGCAAGAAACATCTTGATCCTTTAAGTTTAGCTGTAAGCTCATTGTTGCACTCTTGCATTCGTGGCATAGAATCAAAACAATGCAAAAACATGCAATTGGGTTGTCTTTTGCAAAAAGTGAAATCATGTTAGGAAATAAAGAGATGCTAATATTAGTGGTTGAATGGATTTAGTTGGGAAACTCGTTTCCCTTTAATAGGCATGTATGTATGAGAAGGTGGAAGAATGTGCGGTTTAAGTGACAATGTGATTGTCGAGTTGTCAATGGGGCATGAAAGCGTGAAGTGTGTGCCACTTGGCGAATGCAAAGAGCGATTTGAGGTTCAACTCGTGGCTCGCGAGAAGATTTCAAAAACACGCATTGGTGGTTCAGTGGTAGAATTCTCGCCTGCCACGCGGGAGACCGGGGTTCGATTCCCCGCCAATGCAATCCTTTTTGCACATTTTGACATCATTTTCGCACGTTGCGCTGGTTGTTTGATGGTATTGGAATAATTTTTTTTGCATACGGATTGTTCAGCTTGTGTGTTCGGATACAGAGTAGTTAAAGTTATTTACATGCTCTTCCATTATGGTTACAGTTGACACGCATTCTTTGATATTTATTTTATGTTGTAGATCATGATTAATTCAAAACTGCTTTGTAAGAGTCAAAATTTTTCACTAAAAAAAGCAGCTTACAAGACACTTGAGAAATTCCTATTTCCATCAAATGACAAAAGAGCGAGAGATAAGATTGATCGGCGTTGAACTTGCTCTAATTTATAATCAATTTAGGATATTATCAATCAAAGTCTTGATTTTGCCTGTTCATTAGATATTGAAAGGTTAAGTATTGTTCGACTTGGTCGCCAATTATTAATAAGCTTTGTTTCAAGCGCAGATGTAGGACCGAGCTAAAATGGCGAACAGCATTTTGTCCCTAAAAATATTTCTTTTTGCCCCTAGAAAGTGGTGTTTTCTGCGTCACAAAAGTTCAATTTTAAATGTTTGACCTACACGTTCAACAAAATTTTTAAATCTGAGAAAATGTGAAAAATATTCTGAAATTCTTTTCAGCTGGACAATTTAAGGTAAAAGGTCACTTTAGGAAGTGCAGATGGTCAAAGAATTCTGTTGAACGTGCATCTTTTTAAATATTTAAGAGCAGTGCACTGTAAATCAAAATGAAGTCATTTTATTCAAAGATTTTTCATGATTAATCATGAACTAAGAAAGAGCAATTCGAACGAAATTGTGGAGCTTCGACGCCATTCAAGTTTTTATTTTAACCGACAGTACTACTACCTATCTTAGCCACGTTCCACATCATCAATTAGTGGAGATGCCATTGTTTCGGTAGTAGCTTTCAGGGAAGAAGAAAGTTAATTCATTAATAGTCTGAAACCATAAAAAATATAAAAATTCCAGAAAATTGAGACTTGTTAGGTTAGAGGTCAACAAATTAGCGAACCTCGACGAATGCCAATTAACTACAGATTGAACTTTTCAGTTTGTTGATCAGGTAATACCCACTTTTTGACTGATCGGCGTAGAGACTAAATATAATATTCAGATTTAATCTTGGCTCAATAAATGACCTTGGTGATTTCAAATCTTACTCAAATGTATGTAAAGAATTTTGTTGAATCCATATTAAATTTCCGATTATTAGTAATTTTCATTTGACCTTCCATTCGACTTTTTAAGCCATTGAAATATTCTTGGAAGTCGCACAAACCCCGGAAGATAATTATTCTGAAAAATACTGTAAGTTTTTAGCAGCGAAGCTTCCTTTCAGTCGTTTCATGGATCCATGGAAGGCTCTGCAACTTTCTCCCGATTGATTCTCTCCTACATGACATGTGTATGTTCTTCTGGCACTTTACTATATGATAGTTAACAGAGTACGTCATACTTTTGCAGAGAAATGCCACTTATTTGCTTCATTATCATCCATGTTTCATATTAAGGATTTATTGTGAGAGAGAAAAAACTTTATTCAAGTCACTGACACGCATATATTATTGACTTTATTTTTTAAAATCTGCATTAATTTCAAAAAGGAATAGAATGAGGAAAAACACGTACGGATTCAACGTCACTCTACTCAGTTTCTCAGCTGGGGAACATTGACACAATATAGACTTTAAGGACACTGCTTTCTAATTTTCTTGGCACGACGAGTGTTAGTCACACGATTGTGATTGAGATTAGAAAAAATACTTTTTTACAAGACAGTTAAATCCATGAAAACTTCCGTTAACTTAACACACTTTCTACAACTCGAATTGCTTCCACTATTTGTCAAGTTCTGTACTTCCATTCAAGGGGATCCCATCAAATCAGCATTTTGTGGGGTCAGCGGTTGACCTCACCTCGTCAATTTTATTATTACGGTGTGTGTCAGCGACAGTACCACTTTTCAGGGATTTTGATTTTGGAGATTTTATATTTCTAACAAGCAAAGAGTACATCTAGAATCTAGAAGGACGATTTTCAGGTTAGAGCTCAAGAATTAAAAGTTAGATAATAGCCTCCTTTTAATGAATTGAGTGTTTACTTTTGCACTGAAAATTACACTGTAAAACTACATGCTTTTGTGAAATGTGTAAATTAGCCATCAAGAAGCCAGAACCCGTATAAAAAAATCATTCTATTAAATAGAATTATATTAACAATTAATTTGGTTGAATAAAAACCAAGCTACCATTTTGAATACGAAACAAATGGATACGTGAGAGCAAAGTAGAAGTGACATAATTTTTAGTTAAATCCACCGTACCAAGTCGTGACATTTTCTGGGAATTGTAGCTGTACGGAAAGATCCATCGTGCAAAAAATGGTTCCACTCTCGGAAATGAGTCACAAAAAATGCTGAAGAAAAAAAGACAATCGTCCACACTTTTTCAATGAATTATCTACTGCTTGAGACAGGACGTCGCATAATTTAAAGCATGAAGTAAGTAAGTAAGCAGACCGTCCAAATTATGTAATTAGCCACCAAAGATTTCATCTACACTTCTTCTCATCTTCAAAGATTAATTATAGCGATAGTTTTACACGATAATTTGTTCAATTTTGTTGACTGTACATTTTAATTCACTGTCTGTATGTATTTAATGTCGAACTCTTAGAACTCAGTTCTATCAAAATAAGCCTTCAGGATGGCTCCGTAAAAAATCATAAACCCATTTTTTGTGGCTTTGGCCGTTTACCCAATTCAGAATTCCATTTCAATGGAGAGAAAATCCGCTCTTCAGCCTACATTTATGTGAATTCCAATGGCATTTTTTACAATTTGATTTTTGAGCTAAGGATGTATTTAATTTACAAATTATCACAATTATCGTTTTGAATACAAATTTTCTCAGAAACCACAGCAAGGTCACACCAAACTTTGTCAAAAGTTGTCGAACTGAACCATTTTTACTCAATTTTATTCATAGAGGTAGACTACCTCAATGATTTTATTTACTTTCAAAAAATACTTTACACACTGTCAGTCTTTTATTAAAAACCATCAAATCCCACTTTCTCTTACGGCCTGCAGTCGTTAGCCGCCGGCAAAATTTATTTTGAATCACAGAAATTCATGCATGACCGCATTATATTTATAAACTTTCCAGTGGCAAGTTTCCACCCTAATTCTGTCCTGGACTTTCCACAAAATTTCCCAACACTCCTCCATAAAAACTCATCCATTTGAGATCATTCTCAACAATTCGACATCATCACTCATCCTCCTTGAATGTGCCAACAATAAAAGCCAAAGTCCTTGCACCACTGCCAAAAAGATGACAGACTGTGGAAATAGAAATGCCAAAAATGGTAAAACTAGTCCAATAGCAGCAGCCACAGTCTCTGTCACTAATTTGAATGTCGGTCCTTCTTCACAACCTTCGATCACATAAAATACTTCTTTGTGAGTGAGACAACTTTTCCCATGGTAAAATATCGGGAAGTCTGTAGAAAATTCTGCCACAGCAATCCCAATCCCAATTATTCCAGCAATACTTTCGAGTTGTGTAGACTCTTCTTCCAGTCCTTCTTCTGCTTTTTGTTCCGCCATCTTTTCCAAAATGACAGCTTTTAACCCGGCAATAGCCAAAAATCCACCCAATATCCTTTCTCTGGGTTCCTCACTCAAAATCACAACCAAAATGTCTCGAACAAGGAATATTTTACCCATTGCAGAAGTCCTGGAAAGTAATTCTTTGTGCACTTCTTCAAATTCAATTTCTTCTTCTTTTATTTCGTCCTTTATTTCATTTATTGTTGAGTGAACCAGTGACGATGAGGAGACCGGGTCACTTTGACCCGGACTTTGACTTTGAATTTCCTGGTGGTGTGTATTGACATGGTCAGAAAAATTTGAAACTTTTTTTGGCGACGGATACTTGTCAATTAACTTGCAATTATTGACGTCACTACAAACCATTTCGATGGAATTGGTCATGTCAGAGTTCAAGTTTGTCGGCACAAGAGAATACACTTTGGTCAGTTGGGCAACAATTAGAAACAACAATAAATATAGAGGCATGATTTAAGTATTTAAATTTGGGTGGGCTAGACTGTGTAGTCCAAGAGGACACATAAGAAATGAATTAATACTGCACACAATTTGGGGCTGTGGGTCTTCCTCGAGTGTCCGTCCTTGTGATTTTGTCTAGCACACTTTTGTCTAACATTTTGAAAATGATTTATGAAAAGAGTACAGTATGCCGTTTCCGTCCTTTGGAGGCAAAAAAACCTTGGAATGTTAATTTGCCACGTCCCTTGGGGAGCTACGTTCAGATCTCAAGATTTCCGAAAGAATGCTCCACGTCGTGACAATATGTTCCACACACACACACACACATCGCATTTATTAAGTTGACAAAACATTTGTCAAAGCCAAGCTCATGTGAACTGAATATTTACAGTGTTAATATGTAAGAGAAAGATTGAGGACCTCAATTTGAGGTGCACTGATTTTAAGAATTTTTTAAAGTACTGCACTTCCATATGTAATCATAATTACGGTGGGATTAATCAAGTCACCCAGTTTTCCATGGGGTTCACATCATCATTACATTGTGCACTTTGTTGCAGTCATTATTTAAGATAAGGAAACAAGGCAACACAAATTGGTCATGGGAGAGAGAATTCGTAAATAATTTTTGCATCATTTGGGCTCAAATTCTTTAGTATTGCGTAATGGTGAGTCAGAGCGTTTCACCGCTTTTTTCTCAGGCACCTCCGTCTCCCCAAATTTTAAAGAAGAGTACTGTAAAGAGGAGTATAGTTTAAAGAAGCACAATAATTGATTCGATTCAATCCAATCATTAGCGGGTTATTTCCTGTCATCCCGTAAATATGCCTCAAACATGTGAGCACTTCAGTTTAAAAACAACCATGAAAAACAGCGGCAAAGAAAATGACACCATTTTATTTCTTCCATTCAAAGGGTATTTTAAAAAAATACATATTTTTTTAAACTCATTATCGAGTGAAATCCCTGAATTTCGTACTGAAAGGTTTCTTGGGTTTTAGCAACAAAAGCATGAAATCGAGCTGAAATCCAGAGGTAACATTAGAGCCACAAAAATAGGTCAGTGGCGTCAAAGCTCAGCATCTAAAAACACATACCACATGCGGAGACTTTGCTAAAAAAGGATTTAGCCTCATGGCAATAAAGTACAAACGTCCCTTTAAATTAGGGATCGGTTGTTTGATTGAAGCATCAAACAATTTCAATCAAAACGAACAACTTGAGTCAATCAATTAATTGACAATAGCCGAACTGTACTTACCAGAAACGAACTACGTCATACAGTGGTCACTGATACGGAGACGGAATGAATCGGTGGCGTCGAAGCTCTGCATCTAAAAAGTCTATTTGACTCGTATACTTTACTACTGAAAAATGATTTTAAAATGATGTACCTTTAGTCTGACGGTCAGTCCACGACGACGGAGAGTGAAAGGTCAAGTTCACCTGAGGATAGTCCGGGAAATGGGATTGTGATACGGGACGGTCGGAACGAAATTGACCGGAAATTGACCTTG
>WJFB01004440.1:0-10082 GCA_009870185.1 Pygmarrhopalites habei | reverse complement strand
TGGAGAACAACCACAACAACAATTATTATCTTTTATTTTTAAATTACACAAAATTTGTATTTGTAAGCAATATTTTTTTGAGAGAGAAAGCTGCATGAGGAATGTGAGATTAACACGAGTAAAATAATAATAAACATTTGTGTCAGGAATTGAGCATTTTGCACCCGAATATCTGACTTCTGTGACAGAAGTTCTGTCACAAACATACATAAACTATGTGACATAATAATTTAATTAAAAAACAAAACAAAATGATAAACATTTCAAAATTACAGGACTAAACTGAAGTAGTTGTAAATTTAAAATATTGTTGTAACAATAAATTTTATTTTATTGTTTCTTACAAGTCTTCAAATTTATACACACGAGGACGAGGACAGATGAAAGGTGGAGAGAAAAGAAACAGAAACAAAATAAAATTAACACACAGTGTGTTTGTGTCACACACACACAAAATGACAATTTAACTACACAGTAAAATACAATTAACAGACTGTTTGTATTTATCCCATACTTATTATTAATGAGATGGACAATTAACTCTATTTACTCAAACAGAATGACCAAAAATATATTTCAAAAATGACAAGGAATTTTTAAAAATAACTTACATTTTCTTCTTCTCCTGTCCCATTTGTCACGTTGTTGTGTTGACAGGGTAAACCCAGGATGTGAGTTCCCTCTTCCATAATAGGCACGTCCTCATGGATCATCACAGTCTCCTCTGTTAATTCCATTTCCATAATTGTCTTCCGAAATAACCACAATTTGTCCGAAAATCAGGCGAAAAAAAATTTTGGTTTGAACCCGCACGCGACGGACTTCTCGATGTGTTGGATTTTGAAAATAATTTGCACTACCGCAAAAACAAATTTTGAACCATTTTTTGGAGTATAAAAGCAAATAAAAGTAATAAAACCGACGTGACATATTGACAGTTATACATTTAAATACAAGTTTTGTTTCTATCTCAAAATGTGTGTGTGTGTAAACAAATCAACATTTATTTGAAATTATTTCTAATTGAGTATTTTCTCTCCTTAAATACTGAACCATTCGAGAAATAAGATTTTACTGGAAAATATTATAATTACTATAATTTTATAATTTTATTCGTAAATATGTCACTCAGAAAATAATTCATTAGGAAACTCTTCTTGGTGTAAATTAAAACTGAAGAAAATGTACAATACATAATTTTAACTCCAGTAAACGTCCACATAGGGGAGAATAGTCTGGACATAGCACCTGTCAGGAGATATAATATTCATTTCTTAATTGAGTCATACATGAACTGAAAGTATCAGCCATGAAATGATGTTATACATACATAGTTAATCAGTATTTCCTAACTCACTTCCAACTCCTTCATCACTATAAATGGTGACCTTGACTCCACGTTCCTTCCTTACAGGTTGAAATCCATATATTCCTGATACGTGAGAAATTATTGGACGCACTGTTTCATCTTCATCATGGTCGTCGTACTTCAAAATGGCCAGCTCTAGCAATTTTAAATCTGTAAAAATAGTACATAAAATAACAATATCACAAAAATAGAGCATTCAGTACTGTTGGAATAATAAAGGGAGAGAAATATAATTTATAACTTACACTTCGCGTCGAAAATGGACGGGAGGGTCCTCAAATTCTTGGCCTCCTCCAGGGACACTTTCCTTGAGTTTTTGAGGAGATGAGTACAAGTCTCCACATCCATCCCTGTAATGCTCGAGTCCATCTCGGCACACACATTCTCCCGATTCGTACCCACCAAAATTCCAAGAATGACACTCTCAACAAGTTTGAATTGAGTCCAAATCAACCGAATTACCTTGGGTGCCTCTTCCTCATCCCCACAGTTGAAGTAGAGGGTGGTGATATTAGGGAAGCAGGGTGACAATATTTCCATTATATTGCCTGTCAAGCCAAAGTAAACTTGGAACAATTTGACACATGAAAGGATACCAATTTTTCGGCTTAATGTTGTGAGTTGTTCCACTGATAACACACTGTTCTCACAATGTAATATCATTTGGATCAGATTTGGAAAAATTTGAGAGAGGGTCGGGCAGGCAGCTGGAAGAAATTCAGGTCTAACCTTAAGCCGTAATTTTGTCACATTCTTCATTACTGGAACTTGATGATCCATTGCAGCGAGACCGTTCATGTACGAAGCCTCTTTTAGAGCATCTTGACTCGACTCTAAAATATCGTTGATTGCTTTCGAAATTCTTGCGTCAGTAATCTTTTGAGCTCCACCGAAATTAATGCTTGTAAGTTTGAGTTGTTTCGTACTAGCTAGCTGACAAAATGACTCCATGGTGTCATCATTTATTCCACTGGCCTTAACATCTATTTCTTGCACAGTATGAATCTTGTTTGCCTCTAGGAGGTCTCCGATCCTGGACACGTGAAAATATTTTGTGACTTCCAAGTGAACAGAGGCGTCGAGAAGATCACGTTAAAATCCTGTTGGAAGTTTGAACCGCGTGTCAACAACTATTTTCTTTAACTTGGGAAACTGAATGGAGGCTTCAGGGTAGGGCTGCCAGATGTCCAGGTTTTGACTGGACAGTCCAGTTTTTAAGGGTCCTGTCCAGTCAAATCGTCTCCAAAACTATTGAATGTCCAGACAAATTCCGGCCCAAAATCCTGAATGTCCAACATTTTCCACTGATGTCCAGTCAAAAACTGAACAATTTGCAATTTCCATTAAAATGTCCAGATATCCTATTCATGCATCCCATTCCACTCCTCATTTCGAATTGAAAGGATACACCAGAATTCTGTCATAAATACACATGTACATATACATGTACACATACATATACACACATACATGTATACTACACACACACACACACACAGACACAAAACAACAAGTTATTGGCACACATTCAACTATTTCAAGTCAATTGTGAAACGACTTTTCTCAAATTTTCAAGAGTTGAAAATGAGAAAAATGAGAAAAGAAATGTTGAAAAGTTCAATTAGGCTCATCGTTAGTTCTCCCTTGACGCAACCACTCCGTAATATCACTTTGGTAAATCACAGGTAAACAATCAAGTCCCCACACTCGTCAAGCGTTGTCTGTGATTCCTAAATGCTTCGTAGTAGGAATTGACACACAGACGCTATGACACACTGGACAAATTGTGTAATTTTATACATACGTTCAAGTTGGACTGTTCAACTGTGTACCTCTGTACCCTTGAGCCTTCCGAAATATGACGACAAATTGCTTAACTCTCCTTCTTCCACATGTAATCCAGAAACATGAGTGCAATAAACTCAATCCCTTATTATAATTACTATTTAATCACACTATTTACTACTCGTCAACAGAAAGACACACACACGTAATAATTTACTTGTAATTCTAGAATACATTAAGAATAATTGAATCCTTCCATCACACACACACACGCACTCTTCCACTTGTATAAAAGTCTCGCTCAGTTCTCTTCATTATTCCCTTCGTTTCTTACGAATTCTCTAGTAAAGTACATGGACACATCGAATTAAAATTCGAAAAGGTCAAGTATTCGAAGCCATGGCTAGAGAAGCTATTTTGGTTTACTTCTTCATTGCAGTTTGGAACGGACCTTTCGTATCTGGAGGTAATTTTTAAAGTAATTTCAAAAATTTACCGGCATTTTTTTTTCAAAAAATTTTTAAATTTTAAAATTGCGTAAATAATTGTTAAATTTTTCAGAATGCTGGTGGACTCAATGTCAGTCAGCCAACCTCGGCGCATTTTGTCCAGCCGCGACCACAACAAATGAACAAAAAACTGATGGATGTCTTCCAAATTTTGTGAACGTCCAATGCTGCAGAACTGGTTTTAATGGTCAAATCCTTTCCCACGACGTCGTCAACGAGGAGGACGGCAGTCGTCATTCGATTCCCGTCAACCAGGACAATTTTGACCCCAACAATCATTCAGAGTTCACTGGTGTCCACGACCATTCAGACCAAGACCATCCAGACCAGGATCATCAAGACACAAAACAATCGTTTCTTCCAGATCATTCTGACGGGTCCGATGAGGTCAGAGGTCAAGGTCATCAAGACCAACATGGACATGATCAAAATTCAAATGAACCCTTGAGAGCACCATTTGGTTCCCTCAAAAGTTCCCTTCAAGGTCCATCAGCCAGTGAACACGGATTCGTGAGGGTTATGACCCCACAAACACATAAAGGTCAAAGTTCACAATCTGACCCCACTCAAAATCCAGTTGGTGGGTCGGGGGGTCATAGAGATGGATTTAATCGTCTTGACCCACATCGTCATCAAACAGAACAACAAGTCGGTCAAAATCCAGAGTCAGGTCATTTGGGTCATTTTGGGTCAGATGGTGTTACTAGTCAAAATTTAGTTCCTAGTCATTCTAATCAAAGGCTGAATCTACAGCAACCGTTTTCTTTGTTAAACGATGCGGATGGGCCAACTGAGGGTCAACGTCAAGGTGCAGTGGATCCTCAAGATGTACACAAGAATTGGGCCATGTCATACCAGGGTGGGTCACCCATGACCTCGTATGCTTCCACAGAGAGACCGGGACAGTACTCGGCTGTCCAGAGACAACAATACATGTACAATAATCAAGTGGTGCCACAATCGACAGAGAAACCGGTTCAGTATTCAGCCCATCAAAAAGAACAGTACATGTACAACAATCAAGTGGTACCACAATCGACAGAGAAACCTGGACAATATTCGGCGATGCAGAGAGAACAATACATGTACAACAATCAAGTTGGTATCCAGCCCACAGAATTGAGGACTAAAATGGAGACCAGTCAAGTCAAAAAAATACCAACATGGCAAACAATTTATGGAGCAGGGATTCGACAACAGCAGCAAGTTGTGAGTCCATTGAATTCGATGAGTCGATACTATGTTAATCAACAAGAATACAAAAGTTCCGGTTCGGACGAAGTGGAGAATTATGTAGAGGTTCCTCAGACACAACAACAAAGGGTTTTGAGTGTGCGACAACAATACCAAGCTAGCAGAATGAATTAGAAGGAGGAGGCGGCAAAGTTCAAAATGGTATCTTCGATGAACTCGGATTAACTACCATAAATTATAAAATGGTCTTTGTAGAACCGGATAAACTGATTATTTATTTGTCATTCAAAATTGTAATGAAATATATAATTTGAAGAGGAAAAAAGAATTTCAAAAGAATGAAGAATTGATTTATTAACCTCTTAAATACTTTTGACGGATATATCCGCGTGGCCCGGAAGAAGTATTATTGTTTTATTATTGTTACTTTTTCATCTGACTTGAATGGTGCTTCAACTCTGAGGACTCCACTACTCGGCCATGAAAAATTGATTTTGTTCATATTGACTCTCTCGGGCAGAGTCAGTTTACTCTCAAAATCTTGTAATCCTTTGTTGAACAAGTTTGCATCTTCCGTTGGGTCATCAATCAGGATTTTTGTATTAATTTTGACAACATTCCCCTCAATACTCATTGTTGCCTTGTCTGGGTCAATATTATCTGGGACTGGGACTTCCATGGACCACATTTCACGGGGTAACCATGTCGGAGTCCACCCTTGATTCTTGGCTTCTTCTTTAGGGTCCAAATATGGAGCTTCGATTGTCAATTCTTTGGGAGGACCATCATTTATTGTTGAAGACAATTTTGTTGTGTCAACATGACGAGGGAGTGGGATTCGAGTGTAAGTTCCATCAGCAGCCCATGAACCATCTTCCAATTGTTTGAATGATTTTTCATCTATTATGACTGCTCCGTCTTTGACTGCAATTCCTACACAATCCGGGGAAAGTTCGGGTCGTTTGAGGACGATTGTTCGGATGAATTTGTCGGGGTTCTCTTCAGCCATCTAAATTCAACAATTTTATTTTAATTTATTTTATTTTATTTTTAAAAATTTGTTGATTGTGTACTCACTTTTTGTTAAGTCGGTTGTGGAGATTTTGCAATAAATTTTTTGCTGGTATTTAAATGCTACTAAAAATCTTTTTATCCTGGCTCCAATCTCGACTGCAGAAAAAAGAGAATTGATATTTTTTCTCCGATCCTCCCAATCAAAAAATCAAATGGGTCAAATAGTGTGGAAACGGATGACAATGATTTCATACATTTGTATATTTAGATTTTCAATAAAAATGATACAATTCATTGGGTATGTATGTACGTGTGTGTGTGTGGGTTTCCGTATATAAGATACTACATGAGATGAGTGGGAAAATGAAAACAGGTTTAGTGAGATAAATGTACATTGTGGGCAGAGAAGAGGAAATAGGGATTAGCTATGCTGTTATTTTTAGGCATTTTTAAAGTCATGTTGTCCTTGTCTTGTTGTACAGTTTTATACACACACACACAAAATGCAGAAAAAGTGAAGTCAGCTGTGTAGGCGATGACACACACACACGCCTACTACACATTAGACTTATTTAGTGCTGGATTGTTTTAAAATTGACTCGTCATATTTTCAAGTTTGCAGTTTAGCACACATTTATTTAGAAAATTAGAAACAACTCTCATTTCCATAAATAAATAATCATTTATGATTTTTGTACAAATAGCAAATAGACATGTGAACAATTAGAGATATTTAGCAAAAGATTTTGAAATCTTAAATATCCTGTATGGTAATGAAAAGTAACAATAAACCTTCAATATTCACCATTCTGACCCCGAAACTCTTTCGTGTCCAGGTGGATCAAGTTGGGGAACCACAAACGAAATTTTTCTTTATCTTGTTCCGAGTTGAAAATCTTGATTTCTTTAGAACCTGGAATTTTCTGTAGGATTGTGAGAGTCCTCACATTCGGTACTGCATTCTCCTTCAAGTCGAACGGGAAAAAGGTAGACCAATATTCATCACAAGTCATCCCACCACCACCATCCTCCTTCTTCTCCAGTGCTAATTTAATCTGGATGTGAGTCAGAGTAGGAAAAACCTCAGCCAATTTGAGTTGATCTGGAAAAATGGCCCAGGGAAGACGTCCAACTTCACCATAACTACCTGGTCCCCGAATAACCCACGTGTCATGTTCGTTGATTATTTCCAACCTAAATTTAAAGGAAATCAAAAAAAAGGTTGAGTACAAAAATTGAAAACTACTCGACTCGGTCAAAAATTAATCTTGGTGTATTGTTCACCTTTTAAGGTTATTCATAACAGGAAAATTGACTCCTTCAAGAAATGAAATGGGTTGAAACCTCACAAAAACTTGCAGAGTATCCTGACAACTGTCCAGGATTTTATTGAGAGCAATGACAGCCTCTCTCAGAAAATCTGGGTCATTTGGATGATCCCTGGAGTTACGTACATGAGGACCAGGACCCTTGTACACAGTCCTTGGATACAGATTGTCTAAGTCAATTTGAAAAATTTTTAATTTGGGTTGAGCAATGGCCAAATTCTTGATAAACTCCAGTTTATTTGGTTTAATTGTGAGTTTCATTTTCTGAAGCAAATGTAATTTGTTCAATTTGAGTAACATGTCAAGTGTCTCTTGTTGAAAAGAATCTTCATTGTAGAATGATGTCAAGTTGTCACAAGACTTGACAATTTCTTCTCCAATCTGAAGACTGAATATACCGGCTGCAACAGACAGTGTGGTCAACTGTGGTAATTTGTTTTTACTCATGTACTGAGTAAAAGAAGGGAGTTGTTTTCTCATCTTTTTACGTTCAAAAATGCCATGATCGTCCACAAAAAGATTTGTCAAGTTCTTCAGATGATGAGTCAGAATGTAGGCAATGGAATAGTCAGGGATGGGACCCTTGAGTTTGGTAGCAGCCAAGGGAGAACACTGGACAAGGCTCAGAGTAGTCAGGAAATTTCCATAAAAAAGGAAAAATGTATTTAGAGGACCCCATTCCAAGTCCATTCCATGGAATTTAAAATTGACATAGGGGAGCTGATCATAATTCCAAAATTGCAATGACTGAGCAATAAATTTTGTGAGAGAGGGTACTTGATCGTGCTCACGACCAGTATAATATCCTGGAGCAGAGAAGACGATGGGAAATGCTGAAGGTTGAGAACGGAGGAGACGAGTTGATAATTTCTTCCATGTCGGATTGATCAGACGGGATTTTAGGAGGTTAGGAGGATCCAGGTAGGTCAGAATAGTTTCCAGGATCTGGAGAATATAATTTCTAAAAATAACATTCTAATAATAATAAACACACACACAATTATGAGTCATAATTTATGATTTACGACCAACGTAAATACCTCCACAGGTAATTGAATAAACTTGTCAGGCTCTCGGTCTCCTATTGTTGTCGTCAAAAATTGATTTTCTGTGTCATCATTTGTTGTTTTTCGTCTCTTATTATGCTCGGGAACCTTATTTTGACGTACACGTTGACGGAGCTGTAAAAAAGGATGTGACAGAGTCAGAAAATCATTGAAATGCTCTAAAATGTTTTTTGATGAAAAAGTTCTTTTTTAAAAAATTAAAATAACATTATAACTCGAAGAACCTACAGGTTCAGAAGCGGATGATTTCTTCATTTTTACAACTTCAGATTCTATAATAGATTTAACAATCAGAAGTTAAAAAATGAAGGTGAATGATTGTGAAAAACTTTGGAACAAGAAATTCACACACACACACATTGCATACACAAAACATTGAACGAATGAGAAACAACTTTTACACGATTAAAATAAAATGACAACTAATGTAGTATTGTAAAATGTGTTGACATAATTACCCTTATCAGCAGAATGAGTCGAAAACTGTCAAATTGTCCTTCCACTCTTCAAAAAACGAAAGAAAATGAAAATTCCGAAAGAAAAGTCGGCAAAGTTTTTGAATAATTCTTTCCGGTCCAAGATAGTAAGGGTTTCTGTATGCACTGCATTCTATGCAGGAAAACGTGTCCCAAAATTTTATTTTCTGCTCTAAAAATCAATCTACTCCAAATTCTCTTTTTTGTATGCTAATTGTGTGCTGATACTTGATTGTCGTATTACAAAATTTCCATTACAATTTAGATAAGACATGGAAAACTGTTTAGTGAAGTCTTTTTGTAGACCATTCTTATTTTATTTCTCATTGCTTTTTTTAATTTCCGTCAGACACAATATCACAATCCGAAATTATATTTTTCAGTTCACAATTTAGGCCAACATATTTTTCATGTATTTTATATCAGCTAAACTGATTCAGCTTACATTCATTGACTGCATTTTGTTCTGTTTTGTGCACTGTTTACTGACTTTGTTCTCTCGAACAAGACTAGTTCTATACAAAACTGCAATTTCTCCATTATTTTTTCGTACAGGTTGACAATACAATTGTACTCACATTTTGAGTCCAGTTTGTTGATTTAAGTCCCTTCGGATTGCATATTTGGGAGGAAGGTTTATTCTTAAAGTTTTGAAGGTTTTACAATTTTAGTGGGAGTTATACTATTAGAATTTTATCGGGTTTTGTCATCAGGAACGACGATTCGACACTTTGGCTTTCGCATAGTGCATGGTCTTTGACCTGAGCTTCCCTTCAAAGGTCAATCTATCCCAATCACAGTTCAGACTCTGTGCCTGCACTATTCCTCCACTTTTTGCAAACAACGACAAATGCCCAAAGTGCAGCAAGTGTAAAGACAAATCCAAGTAAAATGACTACACTAGACTTGACCACTCCTAATCCTGACCCAACTTGAATAAGGATAGTGAACGAATCTGAGCCAAATTCATTTTCAACAGTACAAGTCACATTGTCAACATCCGGAATCCAATTAGTATCTTCATTCCTAAAATACGTCACTTCTACAACAGACTCAATCACATTATCCTCCAAAAGATTCCTATAACTTTCACCAGAAATTGGTTCCCTGGATGTGAATGCTCTTTCTTGACTTGTCCATGTCACGTTCCCATCCCCACCCGTGAATTTACAACTGATTCGGTGTGTTTCCTGAGGACTCAGTGTCAACTTTTCATCCTGGGTCTTGTCAATCTCTGGAGCTGCTGTCGCAATCAAAGGATCTATAGAAGAGCGGGTAAACAAAAGATAAGTCAATTTTATTGCATGCCATTTATAAATTCAATTAAGAACGAGGAAAAC
>WJFB01004439.1:0-10083 GCA_009870185.1 Pygmarrhopalites habei | reverse complement strand
TAAATGTCACACACATTGTTCACCTCCTCCTCCCAGCCCTGACTCTCAATGAGCATATAAATGGCTTTGATTTCCGGAGTCAATGACAACTCTGTCAAATTCATTCATTCACCCCATCAGTCTTTTTTTCTCATCCTCCCTGACACTCAAATCAGCCTGGAGATTGGAAAAAGGGAGTAGAGGAGTATCTCTGAACAAGGGCGGACAGGATAGGACAATATAGTGAAGTTTATCAACAACACAAGAAAAAGTGAGATCAAATAAGTAATAGAAAATATATTCTTTGGAACGATGAAAAGTTTTCACCTCCTCTGTCCTTGTGTCATCATCACATTGACTCTCGTGAGTTTGGTGACATGTCAATTTTTTGACCCCATCCTGGATGACAAGACTTATCTGGACAACATTCAAAAGGATGTACTGAGCGAGGTGGAGGACACAAAAGCGGAATTAGTGGACCAAGCAAGGGTTGTTGAAAATGTCACAAGGGCCTACATTGCAGCCAAATTGAAAGAAAATGTTTTCAAAGTAACACAACTAAACTAGGAAAGAAAGAAAGAAAGTCCAGTCAACAACAACTTGATTAATATTTCTTCCATATGATGTATAGGCATTGAGAGTCATAGCAGAGAATGAGTTGACAAAGGTGTCCATCATTCAGGCCCAGAGGCCCAAGTCCCCCAAACAGGAGACTGAGGACGAAGATGATGGGGATGAGGGGAATACTCAAAAACCCACAACTCCGTTGACTGGTCTTGGAACGGCAGTCAAAGTCAATCAACAAGTACGTTGACCCCTGTCAATTTCACTAATTATTGACTACTTAAATAATTGACAGAACATTAAAGTGACAATGAGTCGTCCATGCAGGTATTCAGTTTCCTCGGAGAGGCTTTCAAAATCATTTTTGCTGGAGGAAAACCCAAGAAATACCAAGTAAGAATCAGTTAAAATTTTAGTTAAGAAATTCAACATTGTTTATTTCAAGTTTACTCTTGACAGGGTAAATCATATGTTGACAATGCGGAAGTGTTGATGTCCAAACCGACTGATGTCCAAATACTGGGTGTGGTGAGTCTCTTAGCAAGGGGTGATGACTATGAGGACAGTTCCTCAGGGTCATCTGCTGAAAGTTCCGGGTCAGCTGGAGGAACTGCTGTCCTTCCAGGTTTCTATCAAAGAGTCCGACCCAATAATAAAGGAACTAAGAAGGGAAGTGAAGAAGAGGATGACGTACTTGCTGAAGACGACAGCACAGATAAATTAGCCAGTCAAGATGCTCGTATTATTGACTTGTTTAATCTTTTGGGATTTGGAGCTCGAAAATCATCTGGTAGCATCAGTCAAAGTACCAAAAGTAAGATTTTTTTACTCCTAATATCATAATATAATTGGAATGCATATTAAAGGACAAGTTGTGATAATACAATGGATTTGTTCAGAGAATGGAACCCTGAGTGGATTCGATGAAGATGTCGTCAAGCCTCAACGATTCAGTTTTGATGGTTTCATTAAGAATTTCAAAAAAAGTATTACAGAGCTGAATGCTAACGTCCCTGATATTTATAGAGGTGTGTCTGAGGCCTACAAACTTCTTGCAACAGTAAGAGGAGTAGCAGCCAGACTCGAAGAATATGTTTCAGACATTTTTTAAAATAAATGTTTCATATTTTATGTAATATGGTGGTAGAACATGTCCCGTAAATCATGAATCATTTCCCTTTCCGTACGGAATAACTGAAGCTACACAAAAAGTCTTTCTTCTATTCTTTCCTGAACAATGTTATACTTATGTGAGAATTGATCTCTTTCAAGAGATCAATATCAGGTCACACTCACAATCAAAAAAATGTTTCAAATGAGAACAAGCGTTGATTAAAAGGAAAATTTCTTTGTTTTGCAGACGTTTCAGTCTTTTTGTACTGAGAAAGAAAGGCTAATGCTTTGCGATACCCTTTACAACTTGTATTTTAGCAAAACCATATTATTTTCTCATTGTTGATATTTTTACGAATTCTGTTGTGTAATACCAATACCAGTTAAATGCTGATTAAATATGAAGCAACTATTGTTGTTGTTTACAACGTCTTTTTGCACGACGGGACGATTGCACGTGATTAGTGCACCGCATATTTTGAATAATGAGAGGGAACATTTTTTTATTTTGTTGAGAAAATTTTGTTTTTGGGACATCATAGTCATGGCTAATAAACGGGTAGAAGACATTTCCATTAAAAACCGTCCTTCCAGGATGCCAGAGAAAAAATTTGTGACTCGGTCCGAAAATTTTTGTGCCTTTATGGTTTCTCTTGGCTATGAAATCCCAAAGTACACAAGACCGGAACATTTTGATTACATATTTCAAGATTCGGAAACGGCCAGAATTGCTCGTCATATGATGACTGAAATTAAGCCAGAAAATATTATTGATTCCAAAGAGTTGGCACTGTAAGTTTATACTAGTTTTTTATGTCTGTTAAATATGATTGTCACTTATAAACTAGAACTGGAATTCTAAAAATTAATTCATGCATTTTTTTAGATATGAGGAATTGAAAAAAGATGGTAAAGTTTTATATGGTGCTGACTTGGAAGCTGCGTTTGAAAGGCACAAGGCTTTAGATATCAAAAGATCCAGACAGGATGCTGCTAATGTTACCAAGAGACAGGAACTTGAAAGACAAATTGAACAACGGAAGGCTGAGATCTCACGAATGAAGCAAATAAGCAGCAAACTCGAGTAACAACTATTTTGATAAAGAATTTTTTTTGGTATATCAAAATTTGTCGAAACGATTGTTTATGTGTAATGTTGTCGTTGTTTTTTAAGTGCTGAAATTCACTCACGTGAAACAGATGACAAAGTACGAGAGAGCCTGGCTGGTTTTGAGAAAGAGTTGTGTAAAAAACTTGACCAAGACATCTCAGCAAGCAAAAAAGTTCTCTTTGACCTAACAGCCCAGCTACGAGAAAAATTGAATCAAATTCATTTCAAAATTACAGCACAAGGTTCTAGTACAAAGAAGGTTGCTGAGGTAATATTTATCCTGTAGTACTGTAGTAGTAAAAACTGAATGGTACATAATATTTTGATTATTTTATGATGATTCTAGTCTATCAATTGTTATGCTTTTAATTGTGGTTTGTAGGGCAAGCGAATCACCCGTTTATATCAATTAGATTGGATGAAAGTGTTAGAAGATGAAGATAAACTCCTTTCTTTGGTTAAAACAATGTTTCAAACTTACACTGCTGATATTCAAAAACAAGAAGACAGCGGTGACATTGTCAATCCTTTACAAGCGGAAGTAATGTTTCGAATGTTTCAACAACATGAAAATCAGTTAGAAAGACTCAAACATTTAATGATTTATGAGAAAGTGAAGGAAGTTGAAATGGACATTCAAATGGCTGGATTTCAAGCTGTTGTCAAGAATATTTCTAGCACAGTTGAAGAGGCTACACAATTGTCAAAAGTTGATGGTGATATTCAAAGGTATGTAATACAAACTTATTTTTAAATGCATTTCCATTTCCTTTAGTATAAAATTTTCTTCTTATTATTATCAAGTCGAATGCTGCGTGATATACAGTCAACAAATGAAGGGCTGGAGGAGACATTGAAAAGAGAGCAAACAACGTTGATTGAAACTATCACATACAGTGAGGCTGAGAGATTGACCAACGAAGTTCGAGAAATATTTGACCTACAATCATATGCTAAGGTATATTTATGGAAATAGTCATTTTTCACTCTCATAATGAGAGTCTCATTGTGTTCTCGTATTTATTAGTTGGTGTGTGAATTGATTATTAAGTTTGGGGTGCTTTGATATTTCCAGAAAAAATTGCATGATTATTATGCATTCTTGGTTCACATATTGTCACATCAACGAGTTCGGGTTGACCTCGCCAGAGAGTTGATAGGAGTGGAAAAATCAAAACATGAAAGGTTAACTTGGGTTGTTGAAAATTTTCGGAAAAAAATGGCAAATCTTTCTCAGGTAAGGATAACAGATGAAACTAGAATATTTAAAGACATACTGGTTTTGTCAATTAATTTTCAAAATTGAATTTTGTGTCCACAATTTTTATTTCTACTATCAGTGGAATAATTAGTTTTCATTAATCCACTCACATATTCCTCATAGCCTGTGTGTTTTTATGAAATTGTAATGCTCGTGAATATATTTACCTATGCTATATTTTGTCAACGGTTATTGTTATAACAGATGGAAGAAAAGTTTACAAATTCGGAAGAATTCTTTTTTGATCCGAAACTGTCGTCTACGTTTAAGGAATGCGGAATTCCTCCATCAATGTATCAAAATCCACAATCAATGTATGAATCAGTCAATCTAGCCGCAGTTAGAGCCGAGAGGGTAGAATTGTCAAAAAGTATTAAGGATAAAAATTTTACAACAAACATCAATTCTCTGACCCAGAAGGCACGGATGATTCAAAATCAATTTGAAAATACCAAATTAAAGACTTTGGCCAAGGATCCTCTAGATATTGCCATTTCAGAGTTGCTTGAGGTCCAGGAGCAAATGCAAGATAAATTGAGCTTTCAAAAAAAAAAGAATAAAGAGCGTTCAACTACTGTAATTACTAATTATTATTAATAATAGCAATTTAAAGTACAAATGCTTGTACAGAGACTCTTTCATTTGACTTCAAAATCATTTGTAAATTTTCAGGAAGCTGTCACAGAATCATGGAATGGCCTTCACAAAATTCAAAACGCTTTGAAAATGGATTTTGTACGTGATAACAACGGACCCTTAGTGAACCTCACTGTCACAGATCACTAAGTTTGTGGTGTTAAAATAGTATAATTGCGCAAATTACCATGAAATCGCAAGTGTTCTGTAAAAGTGCCCAAAATATTGTAAGTTTGCAATTTTTTATTACTTTGATTGAAAACTGGAAACTACTTCAATGTTGTGTAAGGCCTAATTGCCCTTGCACATTTAATATTTTTAATACATCCAAATTACTTGCGATAACAGCTTGTATATTATATTATAATGATGATTATAATATTTAATAAGTTCAATGAAAACTGGATTGTGTTTTGTCTAATAAGTCTGAGTCAAATAGTTTCAGCTTGAGCACAATCCTGACTGGTTGTCTGACAGACAAATTCTTTTCCAAATTTATAATATTTATTAGCTTACTAAATGGATAATTTATTTTAAATAACAAAGAAAATATTTAATGAACAAAGTCATGATCATGTACAAATTGTAGGTTTACAAGTGTTAATACTTGTGTCAGTTATCCAGTTTCTTACTTTTCTATACAAGAGAGTAAACTCGCACACCTTTGAATTCAATGCTAAATACTTAAAAAGTTTTTAAAGTGAAGGTTTATAAAATGCAGATTAATACCATGTGCGTGTTTATTATTATATGAGCAGGTGGTCAAGTCATACACAAGAAATAAATGATACATGGAGCATTGCAATGGATACTTGAATGTGCAATAGTTGTTCGTGATATCCTCGTCTTCCCATGATATAATTGCATGTCATGTTTTGTGCGATATTCATAATATTTAATGTTAAATTTTGCAGCGTATCTGATGGTACAAGTAGTTTATTATAAGTATGCTGACTCTTCCATTATTTTCTTTGTTCATAATATTTTCTATTATTGTCGTTGACTATGACTGGACACAGTCATGTACTTATTTGATGCGTTTCAATTTTCATTTGCATAAGGCAAAACCCAAACGTAAAAAGTATGATTATATATATTATTCTCATGGTATCTCATGTTTATAATTGTGTATACCTACTACTACTATAATGCATAATATGACCATACAATTCAGGAAAGATAAGATTGGTCAACAACTATCTGTCTCATCTCTCTCTCTCTCTCTTTAACTTTTGTCAAGGCTTGGTAGTCACCCTCCCCTTTACTGTGGTTGTGTACTGAGGAACAACAACAAAATGTCTTGCTCTTGGACTTGAGGAAAAGGATGGATATGATTTTTGGCGTTCCGCCTTATACATCCTCCTCGTCTTCAACTTTTTTTAAGCTGTGTGATTCCCTTTTTACACATATTTACTTACAAAATCAGTTATATATTTTTTCCTTCTTCAAATTGAATTAATAGACAGAGTTTTTTAGGACTGTTCAAATTCACATTTTTGTCAAATCGAATTCCACTGATTTGAAACCACAAAAAATCCGGTCAGATACTGAGTACAAAAGGCAATATTACTTAAATACAGTATTGAGAATATCGTAGTTTTTTTTAAAAAGATGAATATAAAAAGACCATTATGAATTACTTACTTTGTGTAACAGACTAGTATTAAGACATTGCATTAGTTGGCGAAATGGTGAGGAATATATAAATG
Organism: Pygmarrhopalites habei; assembly: GCA_009870185.1. Lineage (NCBI taxonomy): Eukaryota > Metazoa > Arthropoda > Collembola > Symphypleona > Arrhopalitidae > Pygmarrhopalites > Pygmarrhopalites habei. The sequence continues at coordinate 3,710 of WJFB01004439.1, read as the reverse complement.
AGGAGGGATATAAGTAAGGGCAGCAGAATTATAGAAGTATTTAAAAAATAAGACTGAACGGCTGGAAACACATGACTTACTTGTTACACTCATTATCCACGGTAGCAAGAGACTCTTGAGATGGACTATATAAGTGTCTGTGAGCAGTGTCAAACTCACATTCGAACGTACTCACCTTAGTTGAAACCTTCAATTCACTTTGTATTTAATATAGAATGAATGTTTTTTGTACAATGGGAAATCATACTTGGAGGGGGGATACACAATACTTATTTTATGTAGTCTGGTATGGCGACATTGCGTGGACCACTCCATGGTACACTCACTCAGACACTTTGTTATACTACAAAGTACAGCTAGACATCTCATCGTGTGTGTGGTTTGAATGAGGATCAGAGAATAAAAGCAGGATGAGGATAGGGAGTAGCAAGAATTGCATGGCATCCGAAGTCCTTTTTTTATAATGTATACTAAATACAATAAGCATTTTAATTTCATGATTTATAAACTCTTACCTACTTACTCTACCCCCCTCCACAACACACACACACACACACACAACAGAGACACAACATTTCCCTTTGCCAAGTACAGGTACGTTGTGAATCACCACTGCCAACTGCTACTTTCAGTAGTTTTTCCCCCTTAATGCAGTGCAGGTAGTCCTCCATTCATATGTACACATGGTGTACATATTAGGATATTTGCAGCAACGAAAATTGAACACATGGGACTGTGACGGTGAATAATGTAAAGTCTATTCACTTAATAACTGCTCATTTAGTTCACTGCTGCTCCAACTGACGGCCACTAGTATTTTTGACAGCAGATGAATTTTTGTCTAAAAAGGGACATTCTCAACAAAATTATTTCACCATTCTCAGTGTTTCTCGTGTAACAAAAATCCCTCTAAATTATATTCTCTCTTTCGTCTTTCTGTAGACTCTGCAGTGTTCAGTGAGTATTGTTAGCAGTGAGTGGAGGTGTTAGACTCAGTTTTTAAAAATGAAAAGTGTAAACTCAAATATTTCAGCCATGGTGTGTCACCATTGATTTATTTTGTTTTTTCTCCTACTTGACCTGTCTGTCCAGAGTGGAATGGCCATCATCAGTATTTTCTCAATCAAGGGAAAGATCATCAGTTGGTAACCCTACATAATCCATGATTCCCTTCCATTTAAATCCCTAGACAATTATGTGTATCCCACATTCCAAGTCTAAAATTCAGGGGGTGAAAAGGATGGGAAGGACGGTCTCTCAAAAAGAAGTAGAAGGAGAGAGTCAGATAAATCGTGACCTGGGGCCAAATCATTTAAAATCAAATGATGAGGGATGTGGGTGTATGGAACCAGACACTGTAATGTGTAGAGTAAAACAGAAGGTGCCCATGAAGGTGCCTTGGGATCGGAATCAACACACACAGTCCATCACAAATGGGACGAAACTTGGACAATTGTGGCGACTGCCATTCAGACACAACACATGTCGCCTTCAACATGTAGTAAAACTTATGATTGTGATAGTGATAAACAATTGGATGATTGTGGGAAGAGTCGCCGGAAGTCAGCACCTTGTTCAAGTAAGTAAGGAAAGGCGACATCATTATTCTGCATGTCTTTGATTAACTACCGGAATTCATAATGCAACTGCAAATACAAAAATGCAACGCCCTCATCAAATGTCCCATAACTTTTCTTTCTTTCCCTCTTTATTTTCGAAGAGATACAAACTGTGGACAGTTTAATGTATGTAGATGATGTTGTTTTACACTGGTCAGATGTTTCATTTCGAAAATTAAAATTTTAGCAGTAGAGGTGCTCCTGACCCATTTCCTTGATTGGTGAAGCCCTTAGATAACCTCTAGATGACAAATCCGCGGTTTTTACATAGTCAGTCGACATGGACAGTGCCATAATGTTTCTTTTATATCATGACCATCGTGTACAGCTATCTATCTATCCTGATGAGGAAAAGTGTGTGGAAGAGTTATACGTCATCGTAATCACAAATTTGTGGTTTTTACGACGTCCTTCCTCCACTTTTACATTGTTATTCTCAATTTGTACAAGTGCAACGTCTAGTTCATTCCCATTTCCGAAGTTCCATTCAATCCAATCTTTCCGCAAAACTAATATTTCCGGAGATAAAGTCTTACAACTGTTCTAATGGTTGGTGAAAGATAGAAATCATACTTCGACCGTCAAATGGAAAAAATTGTGTGTGTGCGTGTAACCTTTCCTCCTTTAACTCAACGACTTTAAATCATTCACAATTGACTAATTCAAGACATTTTAAAGGAAAGTTTAACAATAGACACGAAGCTGCTTAGACTTGTTGAACAGGATGCACATTTCTTTTGAGAAAAGAGTTCCATCGTACTTATCTTATGAATGTGTAGGAAGGATATGTCCATAACATCTGGAATCTTTAGCCCTCTCTAACTACTCGATAACTTCCAACCAACTTTGTTTTTATAAATACAAGTGGCTTCATAGTTACTGATTTTCCGTCGAGTTATGCAGCTAGCTACCAGGCGCTTGTGAATTAATTACTAATAGCTAGTGGACAGTGGTGAGAGTAAAAATTAATGATTTTGTCATCAGATGTTGAGGAAAATGATGGTGGAAATGAAATAGTCAAAATTGTGCCATTAGTAAGTATAAAGTGCTAATGTTGTGTTGTGTACAGTACTCCTCTTTTCGTAATCATAAAAAAGCACTTTTTAGTGATACGGACTTGGGTTGTCTGTCGATGGACTGACTTGTGCAACTATCTTGTGATCATCAAGTCTCACACTTCTCATTCCAACATTAAAATTCAACTCTCAATTCTGCAGTTCACATAGCACACACACAACTTTGTCCATTTGTCCATATTCCAAATTTATGTTACTGAAGAGGAAGCTGTCCTGAATTTCAATATCCTTGTCTTCGAAACTCTGCAATTTTTTCTTTGTATATTTTTTAATAGCTACGTGAAAGTGTTTGAAATTTTTCTGAAGACACACTGACAGCAACGACTCTTGCACCTCCTCCTCACAAGTCCATCTATCTGTATCTCAAGATTTATTTTGATGACTACAATATTACTTCCGATTTCCGCTTTGATCAGTAACTCCATGTGTCCACCATATAAATTCCCAGTGTGTTGTTTTCTACAGAATATTTTCTTCGTTTCCCCTGTAAATATGATCATTTCCTTAATCTGTGTACAGTAGGTACTTCTTTTTTAGGTCATTGTTGTTGTGCATGCAGAACAACAACCCGGCAAATAATCAGTAGAATAAATTAGAAAGCATTTAATCTCAATGAAAGATCTTGAGGACTCCTTCCTAACACACTATTATTTTTGTTCAATATTCGGAATAGCAAGGAATTTGAATGGTACTGAATAAATAAAATGCATTTTCATCTTTCCGGTTCTTTCTTCTTCATCTCCTCTACTTTGTCTTTTTAGCAATATCATACTCAAGTTGTTTCTCGATCAAATGACAAAAAGTTTTTTTTATTATTAATACTACTTTCATTCAAGGTTGAAACCCTTTGAATAGAATGAAAACCACCAAACAAACTGTCACCAATATTGAATACAATTTTGCAAGTATTTACATTATGGATTGTACAATATTGTGGTAAGTAGTAATAATTATAAGCACTACACTCTTAGAACGGAAGGTAAAATTCCCCGGGAATACGGGAAAACCAATTTTC
>WJFB01004438.1:0-10085 GCA_009870185.1 Pygmarrhopalites habei | reverse complement strand
ATTGTTGAAACGAATGATGTTGAATTTGTATTTGAATTGGTGGTTGTTGTTGTTGTTGCTGTTGTGACTGTGACTGTGATGAGGTTGTCGGTGGGTGATGTTTTAATTTGTGTAAAAATGCTTGATACAGATACTTAAATTTGAGTTCACAACAGTCACATTTTTGAGTAGCATCAGAATGGTACCAGAGACGATGTAAATGATAATTAAATTTTCTTTGAAATCTTCGTAATCCACTCCTACAACACTTTGCTGTGTAACACTGAACCGCACCACAATTCAATTTTTTCCTAGCTACTGTAACTGAGTTGAATAAATTTGTAGACAATAAAAGGCGTTCGGGTTTATAAGAAAAAGGACGCTTGGTCAATGATTTGTGATTTGAGGAAATTCTGGAACAATTTTTCCGTCTTTCTGTTGTCTTGATCGAAGCAGGAAACGTAGTAGTAGTTGATGGTAAAGGTATGACGAGCACTTCGACAATTTTTGGGAGATATCTTAATGTTTCTCTCTTGACCGCCACACTACTACTGAACGTAACGGCACTGAGACTGGGTAAAATGTTATTATTATTGTTGTTGTGAATAAGATTACTATTATTATTATTATTCAGATGATTATCCACACGAGCTCTTTTGACTGGAGGCTCCTCACTCGCGTCAAGAGCCTCCACATTGTTGACGTCAAGGAGTTGAGTTTCCAAATTGGACTGACTCAAATCTTTAGTACTACTACTACTATTATTATTATTGTTGAGACCTAAGCCATTAAGCGTTTGAAGAAAATTATTTTCAATCTTTGTGCTTGGAGATTCTTCTTCAATCTTTTGCGTGAGGGCTTCATCATTAATGGACATTGATGTTGTGGTCATCTCTGACTCTGTCACTGCTGTTGCTGATTCTTCGCCTTCAGGTTGTTGTTGTTGCTCTTCCTCACGTTGTTGCTGCTGCTGTTGCTCTTCCGGTTGAGATTTATCACACTCATACATATCACCAATTTCACCAGTAAGTATTTGTAGAGGATTTTTCAAAACAAGGTCATGTATACCAGCTTCTTTCATTCCATACTTAACTTTGTACACACTCACACAAAGGCTGCATAATGCAGTATGATGAAATCGCCAGTGGACTGTAAACAAAAAACGGATATCAATAAATCTACGCCGTACTAGTACTCCTTCTACATTTAATAAAATAATCATAGTTATTCCCTTCATAAACGAACCTGTGAAGCCACTTAGGTTACAACCTGAAAAGAGAAAGACCATGGATAACACATTAGTATTTTATTTACACATAATACATTTAGAAAATCTGAAAATGTAGCTAATTCTGAATCGTAATATTCAAATAAATCGAGAACTTATTGAGTATATGTACTCCACTTACATTTGACCCCACAATGTGGACATCTACAATAAAGAAAAAAGTTGACATTTATTATTATTTGATCGTGCAAAAAACTCATACTAGGTAATAATAGTTAAACTAAGAACCCCATGACGTTCTGTACCTGACATTATTCGTGCTATGATCGTTGTGTTCAGCATGAATATGTTCCTTTAAATCGTTATCAAAGGGAGTAGTGAAATGACAATTTTCAGCACGACATTCCATTTTGAAACCAGTATGAAATCTTTGATGCTGAAGCATGTTGTTTTTGGTAGCACACGTGTAAGAGCAGGTACTACAGGTATAACTCCTTGCTATACTTCTTGACGTCCTCGTGTCCACCATTTCTTTCAGCTTCACCTCGTGCTATTTGTATAAAAGAAAAAAAGAAAGAAATTCGTTATTTAAAAGGTACTCATTCTGATTTTTTAAGCACACTAATTAATTCCGTACGACTTAATAATTACCTGCTTTTCATGAAATCTCAACGACTCCTCATCCACAAATTCACATCCACATGTTGCACAAAGAGTTTCTGGTTCAGTAGATACCAGTTCATCGTTAGAAATAGAATCTTCCAATTTTTGTACAGCAGTCTCCTGGTCCTGAAAGGAAACGTCCTCGATAATAGAAGCTTCCACCTGGTCAGGAAGAATCATTGTAGGTTCAGGTTGTTGGTGTTGTTGTTCTACAATTGGCACCGGTTCCTCTATTATTTGAATAGTTTGCTGTTGTTGTTGTTGTTGAGAAGGAGGAGGAGGAAGTTGCATTTGCTGTTTCAAAATAAATGACCACCATGAAAATTCAAAAATTCCAAATTAAGAGCAAAAATATAATTATTCTTACAGGTTGTTGTTGTACAGCAGCCGCCGCGGCCGCTGCAGCGGCAGCAACGGCTCCCATTCCGGGTTGTAAATTGTGTTTGTCTCTCAAATGAGACTCCATACTCAATTCGTCAGTTGTTCGGAAATCACAAAGGTCACACTGTACAATCACTTTTTGATGTTCCAAAATTGCATGAGCTTCCAAGTCAGCCCTCAATTCAAAGTACTCTTGACAGACGTTGCAATTAAAACCGGTTTTCACCAAAGGATTTTGACTAGAAAACAAAGATACAATGTTCGTATTGTAGACTCGCATAAAATATCCCAATGTTGATAACGAAAAATGTATTGTTTATTTACTTAAAAAATTGACTTACTGGCTGTCCTGGATATGTTGATTAAGACTTTCTACAGTGTCAGCGAGGTACGAGCACTTATGACACACTCGTTTATTGTGAACTTTATGCACATGTGTTGCCAGTCTTTCACTACGAGCTGCTTTGTAGTCACAAACTGTTTAAGAAATTAAAATATTTACTATAAATGAGATTTTGTGTACTGTAGTGTAGTATAATTTTTTGTCATCGTAGATGAATTATTTTTTGATTTGTGGACCACAAATTATGTATAAGTATATTATTAAATATGTATATTATTAAAAAATGTATACATACGAGCACACAGAAAAGGCTTGATATGTGTATTTAAATGTCTCTTTAAACACCAGTTATCCACCCCTGTCCATGGACAATAGGAGCAAGTGTACATCTTTTCACCAGATTTCTTCTTCTTTACTCCCTTTGCTTTGGCTGAAAAATACATTTTTATTTGACCGAATGAGAACAGAATTACAGTAAGTTCATTATTCGTTCACTATAATAATTATAATTTAAAGGGAAATATCTTTCTACATACCTTCCTTTTTAATTCCACCAACACCTTGTATACCCTGTAAAGGACCGGTTTGTCCAGGCGTGACGGGAGGGTTAAAATAGGCAATGTGAGGTATTTGTTGTAAGGCCAGGGCGTCATTTGCAGCACTCTCTTGTTGTTGTTGTTGCTGCTGCTGTTGCTGCTGTTGTTGTTGTTGTAATTGCTGTTGTTGTTCTTGTTGCTGTTGTTGTAACTGAAGGGCTATAGATTCAGTTGTCACAGCTGAAACTTCTGGTTCACTAACACTATTAATCACATTCTCCAAATTTTGTTGTTGTTGTTTATTGTTATTATTATTGGCAACTCTGTTTGAATTGAAAAATGGAACAGCTCCCCCATGAGATTTTGGACTTCTCCTTATTTTGTTGATATCATACCTACATGAGAAGGAAATATATAGGAAACATTGTACTATGAACAAAAATAAAGCTTGAGCAGCGAATTTTGTACATAGGATTTAAATTATTTTAAAACAACAGTACATGAGGTACAAATTAACTTACGTATGATCCCGATGCATTCGCATGAAATGTTTTTTCACATGATCAGCTCGATTAAACTGTTTGTCACACACATAACACTGGAAAGGTTTCTCATCTCGATGAATATTTTCGTGACGATTAAAAAGGTCTCGACGGTCAGTTGCATATGGACAGTAAGGGCAAATGTACCGTTTGATTCCAAATGCAGGGTCATTACTTTCACTCTTTTGTTCAACTTTTGTTTTCAGCGAATTTAAAAATTTTGTGACCTTAAAAATATATACACACACAAATTAAATTATATTGTCATTTTTAAAAGATGATCTATCATTCAACGACTAAATGCGAGTCGCATTATGCGACAATAATAATTTTGACATTGATCTCACTTCTTCTAGGACAGGATTTTCTTTCCAGAGACTATTATCGTTGAGAGTCTCTCCGTGCTGTCTCGTGAGATGCATTCGAACACAACGAGCCCAAGCCGAGGTATAAGGACAACCTGTTTAAGGAAATTAAAATCAGTACATTTGTCTAATGTGATTTTGTGTAATCATAACAGATATTTTCGGTAATCGTTATGAATACACTAATTAAATGTGTCAAATGTATTTACGTGGACATTGAAAGACCCTCAAACTGGCATGATTTCCAAGCCAGTGTTCAGCAACACGTGATAAAAATCCGACAAAGTCACAGTCAACACACCGAAAAACTTTTTGGGCGGGATTGTACCTAAAAACATAATATGAGAAAATTGAAGTACATTTAAAAAAATTTGAAACTAAAAAAATGAAATACAAGATTATTAGAGACATCAAAATTAAATTACAAAACGAAATATTGACGTTTGTTGTTTTTAAAAATAAACCCTTAGAAAGGAAATTATAAAATGAAATTTGTACCTAGCAATTTTAGAAGTTGTCCACGACAAAATTTCATCACTATCAAACCATCGTTCCTCTACACCGGACATTTGTTGAGATGATGGAGAGGTCCCAGAAATTGACATTTGATCTCCCTTGTCATCTTGACGTCTTTGTACAACGATGGTTCCTGGAGGAAGACCATTACCTCCAGTTGTTGTGACCAAAGTCAGACCCGTCCCAGTTGTGATTGCAGTGTCACCACGAAATGCATCAGGGTCATAGACAAGACTATGAGCCACTCCACCGGATGATGTGTCCATGACTTCTGCCAGACCTTCTTCTCCATAAAGCTTCTTTGTGATTTCTTTGAACATGTCCTCATAGCTGTCCAAAGACAGGGTCCCCGGGACATTGCCCGTGGTTGACACAACAGCTCCAGGTGATGATGAATTGAGGACTCCACTGGTGGACACAGCAGAAGACGTCGTCGTCACTCCTGGTTCCATTTTCAATCGAGCCATCCACTGTGGTATTGAGGACACTGGGATTGAAACTGTTACCCCTTGACCCCCTACACTGGGGCTACCTGATGACAAGGAAGCCAGTGTATCAGTTGATAATATTCGTAGTCACGAATAATTTCATTTGTAAAAAATACAACTACCATTTAAACTCCTTTATTTATTTATTTTAAAAACTTTAACTCTCAAAAATCTGTCTCTTTACCTTTCTAGTTTGTGTATACTCGCTTGTGTATGCGTCACGTGGTCTGCGATGGGACAGGGAGGGCTTTCTGAATTTTTTTCGAAATTTTATTTTTGACCTCACTTTGATTGTTGTGTTGATAGAAGGAAAGTTGTCAAATTGTTTCAGTGACTATTTTGTACGCTCCAGTAACACTTTATACTTATTTATAAATGACTTGTGAATTTACGTTGAAACGTTTACTAATACTTTGTAAACTTAGTATATGCCTTTGAAAAAATGAATGAATAATAAAAACGTCTCCAATAATAAAGTCTTCATGTAGTATTACATTGCCGTTATCATAAATTTATTAAAACTCCTTGTTCAGTATCCATACGCATTCAATATTTTTTTTCAACATATTTTTCAACGATCTCTTTTTCAAAAAAAAATTAAGGATGTTACGTAAAATCAAAACTAATTAACTACTATATTTATATAGTAAATATATACTATTACACGCTGTTGGTGCTACGATCGCATTTTAAGAATAATAATAATAATAGTTGTTCAACAATAATAACATGTCCATTTCATCTAAGTAATATCAGCTAAATAGTTAACTGTAGAAGTCATCAATGTATTAGTCTGACTACTCTGCAAAAACTGTCCCTCCACTTCATTGACAATTACAACACAAATCATTCATTATAACAAAATAATTGTCTCTCTCTTTTTTCTTAAAATCTATTTTCACACTCTCGGCTAAAGTTATCTCATGAAATAATAATGAGGATGAAAACAATTTTGCCTTCAATTTAACCCATCTCCTCTATTCCCTTACTGGCAAAATGAGACTTGATTTTTAGGATTATAACAAGAATATTTTCTACAGTACATTAATGATATTTTTTAATATAATATATGTATATGATGTTTACATGTCATATATATATATAAGTACTCTCGAATAATTGTTAACGTGTACTAATTAAGAATAGTGGTCCAGGGAGAATTTCCTCCCTTCCCCTTTAGTACCGAGCTTTATCATAGTTACTTTATTAATAATTATTTAATATTCTATATAAAAGATGAAGGAGAAAAAAAATAATTCGATTCATACAGTGAAGCTGACAGACCGTTAAAAGATCATGTTATACATATAAAATCATGACTCGATCTTTCTTTGAAATCCCAAATTTGTGATATAAAGAACAAAACAATCTTTGTTTCAAAATTAATAATATATCAGTAGTGTATATATATTAATGAATTAAATAATTATTAATAATATACAAAACACCATACAAGAGATGAGTTAATATTCGTGATATACATTCTTCCTCACGACGACGGCTGGCTGCAAATCGACTCATGTAGAGGCTGAGAAAACGTCTCCCTTCAAGTCACCACCTGCTCTCAACTTGTCCCGATCAGCTGTCAACATACTTTCAAGCTCATCATCCAAAAGGGATGATGTCAGTAAAGAACCACGTTGGTCACCCACAAACTCTCCACTGTTCTGGTAGTCAAAATAATGAGTGTCATCTTCCGCCAACAAACTGGGATTGTAAGTTACCATGTCCATTCCTGTTTCACCAGCTTTTGTACAGGAAAAAGAAAAACATGTCAGGAAAAAAATTATCATAACATTAACAATCAATCCGACAACTCAATTATAAAACAATCGTGTTTGTTTATTATACAACCACTATGTCTATTGTACGTAATATGTACTACATAAATACCTGCGGTGTTACTATTCCCTTCCTTATCCGGGATACCTCCAACATCCGGCAATGACAAAATGTAGGTATTATTTGCTGTGCTACTATTTCCATCATTGTCCTGAAGATCTCCAGCATCCTGTAGTGATAAAATGTCCGAGTCCGATCCAAAAAGCTGAAAATTATACAAACATTATTAACAATATATGGCATAACGTGAACAGAAAGTAATTATCATTTCACTTAAGGTTCAAAATCACTACTCTATGACCTATTAAATATATTATTGTACATGTACAATACGGATAAAATGCACGTAGTATGTACTAACATATTATACCCTTACAACTAAGCACATTGATAGTTAATAATTGTTACATTATTACTCTTCATACAATCAATGAATGTTGTTTTGAATTACTTTTCAACTTTTCACATTAACTCATAGTGTCTCATAGTACGCAAACAAACTACAACATGATAATTGACACTTCAAGTACACTATAAAGTAAATTTTAACTATAACAATTTGTAATTTCAAAAAAATGAATAGAAGTAGCTTACCGATAACAACGTGTTTGAGTCAATACTATAGTGGTCCTGTTTCATCAGCAATTCACGAAGATTATCCAATCCTTCTTGTACGTCATCCAAATGTCCATCCAAATCTTCCCTACATATTGTCATTGTTGGACATACGAAAAAGAGGATACGTCATTAAAAATGAAACATTATTATTTACATGTAAATAATTAAAATAACTTATTTTAGATAAGTTAAAATATTAATCAAAGTTTTGTAGATCACATACGTTGTTGACCTTAATAGTGTATGTAGCATTGCATTAATACAGATAATAAAATAAATATGTCAAATGAATCAAATTTGCTTCACTTCAAACACTTGTATGTCAAATCAGTTTTTTAAAATCTACTCAATTTTGATCAACTTTTAAAAGTACGACATACCGTTTTGCAGATGAAGCAGTTACGATTTCAGATGAAGTAGATGGTTTAATCTCCACAGAAGGATTAATAACAGCAGGATCAACGGAGAGCAACATGTCTGGATCATCGTAAGGACTCATAGGATAAACGGACTCGAGACCTGGGCTACGCTCTGATGTGCTACTAGGACTATCAACTTTGGGGTGTGGTACTTCGACGTCAGAAGCAAGAATTGTTGTATATTCCGACTCATCTTTAAGCATCCGATCGCTTGAATTGACATACTCAGTTACATCTCTGATTACAGGTCCAACCAACTCAGCTCCACTCTACGAGTATGTAAAATATAAGAATGTTTTTTATTAGAATCACTTGAAAAAAATATCCCCAATAAATTTAGTAATTTATTATAGTAGAAATAAATCATTGCTAAAAAATCTTACATTTTTATTTCTTTTACTTCCTTGAAGGCCATCTGAATCATTCAACATTAGAGGAACATTCATGTGCATCCTCCTTTTAAATCCTATCCTATGACTTTGAGAAGACATCATTCCCACCAGGAATTGGAGTAACTAGTCATAATATATTACAGAGAGTAATTATTATTGTACAATTCAAAAAGTAGAAACAGAATATAACAAGAATTTTGTAGTGCATCATTTTGGACAATTATATTAATTTTGACATTTAAATTACCTTGCTGACAATCTGCTGTTGTTTGGCATGTTTCTGCCTAAGCACCGACAATTCTCTCCATAAAGCTTCATTCTCTCGCTTTATATTCATCAGCTTTGAATCCATAGAATCTTGGCGACCTTTCATCTGGCGTACATCCAATAATACCTGCTTTTTTGTATCAGAATAAAAAATCTTTCATAAAAACGTCTGCCCCATATTTACCAATTCAGTGTGAAGCAATCACATACATGATGAATTGATGACGTATCATCAATAAATTTTCCTGGTACTATACTCTTGGATAATATTGTAGCTCACCTTGTTGATGTTGTCTGGACGGGAACCTCGTGTATCATCAAGCTTTGCCGCAGGAATCTGTCCATCAAATAATAGTCATAATAAATAACAATAATGGTTAAAATGCACTTTTACAACTACAACATAATAATCCATGGAAGGTTTGAATCATATAGTAATTATAATAATCCCAAATTATTTCTAATTTTAAATAATTATGGCACCTCTTTACCTTTCGTTTTATGAGCTCCAGGGTTGACTCGGAGCCACGCAAGAAGAATGGATGAGCAAATTCCATTTCATCTTTATCAGTTCTTAAGCCACCTTGATCCACTGAAACCACTTTGTGAAACCCATCTACAAAACCCAAATTCAAATTACTGTGTTTTCAATTCTTAATGAAGAGAAAAAAAAAACATCAAACTCTTTCTTTCACAAAACAATTAAATAAGTAATACTTTCTTGTAGTTTTGTAGCTAAGACTATAAATTGGGTTCCTAATTATCTAACAACATCACCCGGAAGCAAATACCTTGAAGCCTAATTTCCCTTCTTCATGATCAATACAATGTACATAGTAAATCATATTTATATCCTGGATAATGTTAACTTACACATGTTCAGCTGACGGACGAACGAAGCCATATTATTGTGTTTGTAGTAAAGGGGAAGCAGCTCACGGGCAAATTTTGACTGATTTCGAATGAAAAAACTATTCCCCATCTGAAATACGAGATTCATCAAAAAAGAGTATATTATTTTTTCAAGAATTGTACAATTATTACAACACATTGGCCATAATATTACTTGTCGTCGTAATCCCAATCCAACTCAATTATTACTCTACAAAAGATCCTTATCACACACAAAAATACAATTCGTTCTTTCCGGGCAAGAATAGTGAAACCCAGACTCAAGGCAGTAGTAGTTAAGTTTCAAGTATCTATCTATACCATATTGAAAAGGAAGATCACAACGTAGTAAAAAAACATGTATGAAATAAATAAATTTATGACAATGTTCTCACCCTTACCTCACTCCAGCAAATCAAGTCATTTGTATTTGGATCATCAACAATTTTCCATAGTTTGGCTATTAAGAAAGAGATCATAATTTACAAAGGATTCAGAATCAAATTTTAATTTCATCACCATATATTATATTGATGCGTAAAAATTCCAAAAAGACACAAATGACAAAAAAAACAAAACAATAATTACCCAAAAATGCCGGAACATGACTTGCTC
>WJFB01004437.1:0-10085 GCA_009870185.1 Pygmarrhopalites habei | reverse complement strand
TAATACCTGGTTTTCAAATTCATTTAATCCTCTGGCAAATAAACTCTGGAAAAATTCACACCCACGTAGACAAATGTCAGTGCCGTGTGATGTTTTTCTTAACCATGTAATACTCCGATATTACTCGGTTTTCAGACTTTTCATTTTACTACATTTTGTTACAATTAATGGCAAAATGGATCTTAGAAAACATTCTAGCTAACCTAGACACACACATTTGAGAATCTTTGCACTAACCAACACAATACCAGTGGGAGTTTTTCTCATTTTCGAGATGGGTATTATTTCAAAAACACAAATACAAAAGACTTTACAATTAATATATTACTCTATTATGATGAAGTTGAGCTCTGCAATCCATTAGGTAGTAGCTCTGGTATTCATAAAATGGGAATGATGTATTTTATTATATTAGACTTTCCCAATTACATTAACTCAAAGCTTGAAAATATTTATTTTGTACAGGCCATCAAACACGATTACGTAAAACGTTATGGAGCAAACGAGTGCTTCAAACATGTAGTTGAACACTTGACAGAGTTATATAATTTTGGAATTACGACTAAGTTTAATGATGAGTTTCTTAATTTTAAGGTTAGGTTGGCACAGCTGACAGGTGATAATTTAGGGATTCAGACATTACTGGGTTTCTCTGAAAGCTTTTACTGTCGATATTGTAAAATGACAAAAGCTGATATGCAATTAAGTTGTAAGACTGGCAACACATTGCTGAGAACTAAGGAAAATCACAATTGTGACTTGAATCTTAATAATTTTTCGCTAACAGGGATAAAATTTGATTCTATTTTTAATCAAATTCCAAATTTCCATTCAGTTTATAACTTTTTTCCCGATATAAAGCATGATATGTATGAGGGTACCATTAAATGGAATATTGAATTGGTCTTGACGAATTTAGTTACTTCTGGTCGTTTAGATATAGAATCTAGGGTTAGAAATTTTAATTATGGACCTTATTCCAGATAATTTATAAACATGAAATATTTTAGAGCTAGAAGAAGTAGCTGCATTCCTTATGTTGCCATACATTCTTGGTGGGGGATCTACAGCTAGACAGAAAGAGAATAAAAAGATTGTGGCTCCGGTGACTGGAAAAATTTCGAGTGAATTTTTTATAGTTTTAAAAGGGACTTTTATTAGAGGACATATAATATTTTATAATTACTATTAACCCATCAAATACGCTGTGTATTAATTCCCTTAAAAGTATAAACTAATATCAGTTTTATATCATTTTGTAATTTACAGCGAAACATCGATTTGTCTGCCTTTGCCGAGTTAGAGGAGAGAAGAAGCCAACCATTTGTGTTGATACTTGGAGATTCAAGTGATCTGTCGGTGTTTCAATCATTTGTCATGATTGAAAGACGGCTTATAGAAACCAAATCAATTATGGATGCTACTGATCTGTACTTCAGATCATTCTTCGTTCTTCAATTGAATTACCCTCTCGAGTGTCAAAAAACCTGGAAATTTTTAGGTAATCTGGTCTACAATTTAACACCTTCAAATGATTTGTCCTCTAAAGCAATAGCACTAAAGGCGTTCGTTTTGTCTAAAGTTGACATTTAATTAAAACATTACTTCTCATTTTATGTTCAAAATTATTAATATGATTATTCTGATTATGTGCCAATGTTAATTATTGAATATTTTCTAATGAATAAAATAAATTTATTGGAGAATTCTAATTGTTATGTATGAAATATTTTCATCAGAGTAGTAATATCTTTATTTAACCACAAAAGAGTAAAGCCTACCCTGCTGTAGCCCTTTTTTACACTTCAAAGTATGATTTATTTACACAGTAAAGTGTAAAATTGGACTCCGCCCACTATTCTATTTTACACTTCTACGAGTGAACTGAAATTCATCTAGGTAAAGTTGAATTTTTACTCTTTTAGGGTGTAACCACCGGCTCTACTGAAAAGTGTCAGAAGTTCACCCTAAAAGAGTAAAATAACTCTGAAAATTCTTAGAGTGTACCCTATTCTCCCCATTTTTCAAACTTTATTATTTGCTAAACTCCATTTTATATGTCATCTTTCATTATTTTCAATAATTGAGCCTCTCAATGGAAAGGAATTACTGGACATAGAGTTTCCCGCAACATTCAATAGTGATACTCTAAGTTGAGTATTTCCTTTCCACTGAGAGGCTCAATTGCGATTTTTATTCCTTTTCTTTGGGCCTCTAAAAATGAAATAGAATATTCTGACTCAGAATTTCTGAGGGAATTGGAACTTAAAGAGACTCATGTTAATTAAAATGGACCGTCAAAACCAGACCTAACACTCACACATGCACACCCTCACACCTTGTCCCCCTCAATCAACACTAAAAAAATCCGGTTTCTTCTTCCAAATTCCCACATTCACCCATTCAAGGACAAGATCAGTTTAATGCATCGTGTAAATGCCTAGTAAGAGGGAACTCAACCACTTGTCTATAATGTAAACTTTGCTAAATCCCTCCACACTCCACACACACACCCACCTTTCCAAATCGCAGAGTTTGCCTTACTATGTACGTGAAAACGGACGTTGCATGCGAGTATGACCATGAAATTTTAGAATAAGTATCATGCCCTCCCAATAAAACTATTGACAAAAGGAAATACATCATGACAAGTCCTCTCACGTCCTACTCACACACACGCACAAATGGGATGTGGGATAAACTCAAAATTCCATACTCTCAACTTGATTTCATTTCCTTCATTCTACGAATGGTTTAGACTGAGCCCTGGTGATTGACAATAATAATAAAGTTAACCAAAGATACTCAATGGTGTAAACTAATCCAAATTCCAGAAGGGTCAAGGCTCCCAACATTCCACTCAGTTTCCCTCAAGGCAAGTAAACTTGTATGGTGTGTGTGTGGTATTTTTGTTTGTCCCTCACACACAGCCAGGCCACACACATTGTCACACAAAAACACTATAATTGTTTACTTCACAGGTATTTATTTAAAACACGGCATTCTCCCGGGTTTTCCAATCTACTCCCCATTGCAATTCCCTCGTTTTAAAATAGTCGAGAGGGCCTTGGGTATTCTTGTGTACTATTTTGAATGTTTGAATTAATTGAAATTTTGAAATTAAATAAAACTTTGAATTCTTTCTTTAATTTTTAATACAAGTCAATAGTCAATAACGGAACACCTGAGTTTGTTAATATCTGCACGCACTTTTTGAGCGGTTCATTTGACCACTGACCACTCTATGAAGATATTGTGTACCGAATTGTCAAATGAACGACTTGTACGATCTCCTCCTCCCTCTCCACATCCAAACTGGTCTAACTCTTATTGGACTTGTCTGTTCAACTCATTGGATCCTCAGTAAAACAATTCAGATAAGTAGAGCCCTCTGGCTATACATTCTTGTCCCCATTTTTGGTCGGCGGACAAACTGGCGTAAGGAATATGGAGAATGGGCGGGTAAACTTTTTAAATCCGATTCCTAATCTATTTTTTCTCAAAAGTTCAAATTACACTACAGCCAGATAGAGCCAAATAGAGCGCGGCTGGAAATTTTGAATTTTGATTTTTCCCTTCATTTTCTCTTCTTATGATTTTTGAAAGTAATCACGGGAGCTACCGATGGAATTGGCAAGGAATTTGCTCGTCAACTGGCTAGCCAAGGAATGAATATAATTCTCCTCAGTCGAACTCTATCAAAATTGAATACAGTTGCTGAAGAAATTGTGAGGGATTTTTCAGTCCGGACAAAAGTCATCCAAGTAAATTTTTCAGAGGCGACCCTTCCAACTTACAGGAGGATAGAAGATGAACTTTCAAAATATGAGATTGGACTTTTGATCAACAATGTTGGTGTATACTTTCCTCATCCGATGCGACTAGGTCAAATGGATCATTCCAACATTTGGGATCATGTGACTGTCAATATGGGAGCAACTGTTCTTATGACCCGTACAGTCATTTCACAAATGAAGGGAAGAGGAAAAGGTGGGATAATTAACATATCGTCTGGAGCTTCCACAATTCCAATGCCTTTCATTGGTTCTTACTCTGGTACCAAAGTATTTGTGGACTACCTGTCAACAACTGTGAGGGCAGAGTATGAAGAGTTTGGAGTGACAGTTCTCAACCTAAATCCATTTGTGCTGTCAACAAATATGACACAGTTTTATGAGGCTTGGGCAACGCCATCTTTTTTTATACCAACAGCAGAAAAATATGTCAAAAGTGCTCTACACACTTTTGGACGGGTCGAGTCGGCCGTGGGATATTTGCCTCATGCTATAGAGGTAAGATACGTATAAAAGTCAAAGTGACACGAAATGTCAAAGGTCACATGATTGACCCCAGATAAATCTTGAACTCTGACCCCAGGGTCAGGAGGTTAGGAAATGGGGTTAGATGTGGAAATCAGATTTTGGTGCAGATTACATGGAGTTAAAATATTTTAAATATGAATTTTGAATGATGTAATTTGAAGGGGAATATTTTTTTTTGACAGTATGCATTCATAACGATGCTACCCGGGTTTTTGGCAAAAAAGTTTCTGTACTATTTACACAAAAATGTGATGACTCAAACGGAGGGAGGGAAAAGACATTGAAATATTATTTTACTCAAGATTATCTCAAGAATTTATTTCTTCCCCTTGATTTCTATTGTGTACGCAATTTGAATTTATAGTTTCTATGAGTATAAAGTTTTGCTCTAATTTTTTTACCAATTTGAATAAAGGAATTTACACATGAATACCATTCAAGGTGTACCAAGTTAAATTTTGAGACTACTCGACATTGAAATCTCACAAACTAAATATGAGGTAAAAACTGTTGCTACTTTCCAGTAAACATTAACTTTCTTCTTAATGCTGAACTTTATCTTGAGAGTAGCACTGCTATAGCCTAACAGTGAGTCGGCGTCATCTAAAGCAGCAGTGTATATTTTTTAAAAAATATTTTCGCCTCGAAAAATGTACTGGAAATTGAGGAGCTTAGGATCAAAACGTCGTATCTGCAATTGGCCCGTGCGTAGGAATAAAAGCCCCGTTGCAGCATGTCTTGTTGAAAGTAGTGTGTGTGTGTAGCATGCATTTGGAGGGGACGCCTGCAGTTAAGGTCTCCTAATCCTAACATTTTTTCATTTCTCTCAATTCTGCAAAAAATTCCGCTAGTCTGTCACCCACAGAAATACGCGAATCCTGAAGCCACACAAAAGTGACACACGCACAGCCACAATTAAAGCCTTTAGCATTCTTCTCAATATCCAGAATGTAACGAACTCGAGAATAATTACGATGGAAACAACAAATAGACCAAAACTGTACAAAAGAAATGTTGCTTTTGTAAGTGAGTCTGTGATTGGCAGAGGAGCCCAAGAATTTGGATCCTCATCCGACAAGTCAATCCCTTTTGCTTCCGGCTCATTCTCAAATATCATCCAAACCTGAGTATCTTCAGGCCGCCTTAGTTTATCTAAATTATAAAATTGTTTTCTCCACCAGAATCCCCGAATCCCCGTCTCCACGGATGTACGAATGACTTCAGAATTCCCCACACAAATAGTCCATGCTCGTGGGAGTGTAAAAAAATTTTCGAATCCTAAAATGAATACTTTTCCTGGAAACAACTTAGCAACAAGGTCTACATACAATTCAATTTTGAAACTTCGACCATATATCAGTTTGGCTAGCCGACTTGATCTCCAAAATGTCCTCTCCTTCTCCTCCAAAGTTTCTCCAGACAAAAGCTCGAAATCAATAGAATTCTTAAAGAGTAGTTGATACTTCCAGACAAACCAATTTGTTTTCTCCAGAATTTCCAAATAGTCCGTCCATACTTTATTTTTGTACACATACGTTGCATTCGTCGACACATCTCTGTGTATGTTCCCCATAACCTGGTTCATTACTACCCGGTAATCATTGATGTAGTCTGTGTCGGCCACTATTTTAAATCCCAGACTAACCAACTCTTCGATAGACTGCTGTCCCCCCATTTCTAAACGGGGAACAACCCTCGAGCTCTTTTGATACTCCAAATAAAGGCTTGTGATGAAAAATGAGGAAAATATCTAGACAAAGTAGAGTCTGCACACGCATCTCTTCTTCTTCAAATATTCCCAGCAACTCTCCTGGTCGACCAGAGGTTCCAAAACGAGACAAACTGCACTCAGAAGGCCAGTCAATCCTGCCTTGCCAAAATATTTGAAGAATCCGATGAGAATCGTGACACTCAATCCCAGGATGGACCACACGGACCAGTGGAAAGGAGTCACAAGATCCCAAAGACAAGAATCTTCTTTTTGTCTATCCAGGGAATACAATAACGAATCGGAGGTGAAATCGATGAGGAGAAAGTGAAAAAGGGGGCTGTAGTGAGGCACGAGGCCGTTCGTTTGTACATGACCATTTTCATATTGAGGTCTGAAAGGGAGATCGTCAGATAAAAATATGCTGGAAAAATTGAGGTCGGACGCCATTACGTCGAGGACTCTAATAAGCGCTGTATGTTTGTCTGAATATGGTGTACGCCAGTTTTGAAGGTTCCTTCGAATTTTTAAATATTTAGCATTGAGTGCATCGTCATCATCACCATTTCCCATTGAAACGGAGGGGAAAAGAATTGAATGATTTTTGTTGGTTCTGGAATCATTCCAGAATGGAAGAGTAGGTCAGCCACCATTTCCCTTCACCAATCCATGTCGAGGGTCCATCATTCAAGTCTTTAATACAAAGTGGTGTCCAAGGACCACAATGAAGGGCCACCACAGAAATCCTTGTGAAGGCATCCTTCCTTTCTGAAGATGAATTGAATTGAACGATGGTGTAGTTTGACAGTCAAATAAGAGATTCTCAGACTCGAATTTAGTGGAGGGGTGAGTGAAGAGAATAAATATATCCCGCTTCCGATTCACGAAATTCATTACGAGATCATAGAAAATATACTTGTCTACTTGTGGGTTTCGGAAATTTACCAATCTTTCCGTCTTCTGTGATGTGTCACGAACCAATGGTTTGGGTAGCATTATGTGAATAGTGCATTGATCTTGATATTTCGCAGGTTTGTTGACAGGGAGGATTGTGAGATTGTCATAAAATTGAGTTGTCGTGAGTTGGACTGATAAGTATGACAACAAATCTGTCCCTATAAATTCTAGTAGCTTTCGTTCAAGAGTAAATTGTTCCGAGTTTTTAGATCCGATTGGTGGCAACTTGTCTGTCATTATCCTGAATCGACAAGAACGCAGAGGGTGGAGTAGAGCCTTAAAATCTGAATTCCATTCATTGTTGTCGAGGGAAGGGAGGGACTGGGTTTCCCGGGTTGTGAAGAGGAGGTCGAATGTGAGGGACAAGTGGAGGAGTAGCCACTTTGACTTGACCATCATTATTTTGTGTGTGATTCAATTAGTATTCAACAAGTTAGTTTTGCTTCGGACAAGTGGAAGAGTTAAATTTGAAGGATGGTAATTAAATCAAATGTGGAGAAAAACTTGGTTTTTGGGACAGCCAAAAAATTAAGAATGAAATTGAATAATGGGCGATTGTTACCAATTTGTATTGAATCTAAATTAAGTACGAAAAGTATACTTAGTGTTGACTATTGTACGCTGGAGTTGGAGTAGGGGAAAGACACACAAGGACTAGAACTACGTAGTCTCACCTAAGCTGGCGTAGACTCCTTGTACCAACTTTTTAGTTGAAGGAGAAATTGTTCGTGATGTCGTTTGGCAGATTAATAAAATTAGATTGTACGAAAACAAAACAGACTGGCGAATTTTCACATTTCGTGCTGTTCAGTCTGCATAATGGATGAACCTGTTCGATTCCATTTGGATTCTCCAATTGGGAGGCGAGGACGAAGAAGGAGACTCCATCATAGAAATTACACTCTATTGTGTATGATGGAGTCTCCTTCTTCGTCCTCGTCCCCCAATTATCTCAAGTCTCTGGAACAAGTTGAGTGAAACGCGCAACTCGTTCAATTTTTTCACCGCGCGCGATATCCTTGTCGGAACAGGGAATGTTTAAACTTTATTCTGCTCCCATTTTTTCTCCCGCTCGTCCAGTTAGGAAGTAGATTCTTTTTTGATTTGAAAATCTCACAGTCTAGAGATGTGCGAGGCAACTGCTTTGTGTGTGCCTGAGGCCAATTGAGGCTTTTAGGATGAAGATTTCTGTCATGTTTTGTCAAGTTTCTTGTCTCAAATGACGATAATAGTTTTAATTATGATCATACTTGAGGGTATTGCTATTTTCTTGTGGATTTTAAGACTAAAAGGTCACTTTGGGGTCATCTTCGATCAGAGCCGTTCTCTGACCCTATTTGACCTTTTAAAAATCGGAAAAGAATTAGACCCATGTAAAATCATATTCCCTACAATTCTGTTTTTTTATTTTTTCAAAATTTTGAAAACCGTGATCTCTGTCCGGGGTCAAAATTTTCAATGACCTCTGGAGGTCACCTGTCATCGAGTTTTGATATGACACAAATGGCAATGTTGTTGGACATGTTCTCCTCTGTCTTTCTGATTTTTTTCAGAATTTTTTGATGGAAGGGGTCACCGCCAGAGGTCATTTTACAAAGTGACCTCTGAGATCAAAAAAGTATTTCCTTCTGTAGGATTGTTCTAAAGGTCACTAACAATCATCCCTACCGGTTTCTCGAGAATTAAATGACATTTACATTATTTACACGATTTTAAAGTTGACTAGAATTTACCAGGTTTCTGGAAGTTTTGGGCAGAAAATGCAAGACTTAACTATGTCGTTATTTTTGCATCTATGCATGGATTATCATGATACTTGTAGAAATGATTCTTATTACCAGGTTTCTGGAAGTTTTGGGCAGAAAATGCAAGACTTAACTATGTCGTTATTTTTGCATCTATGCATGGATTATCATGATAATTGTAGAAATGATTCTTATTCACATCTACCGCTCGTCATTATTTTTGTTTCGTCGTGTTATTTGTGTTGACTTTGTCGCCGACAACTATTTGACACTGGAAAAACTAAAATACGAAAAAATGACGACACAGAAAAAATGCTTATGTAAGTATTGACAGTGCCGACAAGGATGCAAAAATTCCAATCAATCATTGTCCAGGTTGAGAAAGAGGTGACGAGGTTGTTTTGTACTGGATATTTTATAATTTTGAGAATAAGCGAGTACGACTCTACAAAGGCAGAGTCAAATGAATTTGAAGAATTTCCCTGCAGGCAAGAGGAGTGTTAGCGACTCTTATTGCATTTTGTTGTTGACAGCAAAAGTCACGTGATTGTGACAAGAAAGTTTCTTGAAGAAACAGACTCTGCTTCCCATTTCTTACAATCAGTTTACTGCTGGTTTTTATGAATACAAACTTTATTCCAATTTTTTACTAGTTTGAATAAAGGAATGAACAACATGAAAATCAAAAGATTATAATTTATCATCAAAATCCTGTGATTACTCTCACTGGAATCTCATCAAAGTAAATATGAGATAACTACTTCCACTTTCAACATTTTTTTCTTGCTTATCTTTTCAAAACTAAAGTTTAACTTGACTGCAACTGTTTGGCTGACCGCCACATCGTCGGCCTCATCCAAAGAAGCAAAAATTTTGATTCAATTTTAGTCCTCGTCTCCTTTTGTTCGTGAATAGAGTTACATTTACTTTTGCTCAATTACACCAAAGGTCTTAAATTCCAGTCCTCATTGTCATAATTTCCTTGTTAGAACTGTGAGCCCTTCATTGAAGACTGTACAGTAAGGAAAATATCCAATCAACTCTGACATTTGTCACTCAATTATGGTACGTCCTTTCAGAAAATTGTCTTCTAAACTTCCTACAGTAAACAAATTAAATAAAATTAATTTTAAAAAATTAGTTGGGTAATTATGATGAATGACAAAATTCATTCACGACCATCCTATTGTCCCTCCTGTGTGTGTACAGTGTAGAGAACGTAACCTTGAATTCCTCGCCTCGATTCAAGGCAAGGAAATGTCAAGGAATCGTTCTCGAGGATTCCTTGAAATTCAAGGAATTGGCGTTTTGCACACTTCTCCCGATTTCTCCCTCTCATCCTGCCCTCACCTT
>WJFB01004436.1:0-10086 GCA_009870185.1 Pygmarrhopalites habei | reverse complement strand
ACACTCTGTGTATGCATACACCCTATACATACACCCATACATACACTCATGGTAATTTCCCAATACATACACTCATGGGTGTATGCATCGACGAGCCTGGCCACTATACCCTAACCCAGACTTGCGTCAAATTTCAACAAGGATTTTAATTGGACCCTCACTGGACATGTTTTAAAATTTAAAAAGTTATTATCATTAGCTCTATTTCCATTTTGAAGATACAGAAACAAATACTGATTTTCTGGGGAGCCCGTTAAGTGAGCTATCAAAGCAAACGGCGTGGAAATTCAACAAAAGATTGTAATAAATTTTGAATTTTTTTCAAAGAAACTCTATTCCAAAATAATTATTTTTTGATGGAGACACGTTTGCTTGACCACCCGAAATTATAAAAAATACTGAGAATTATGGAATTACCTATAAGAAGACATGGCAGCCCACATCATGGCTGTATTTCCCCGTAGATCCCTCAAATCTGGAGAAAAACCCTTGGCTAAAATATAAACCAGTGCAAAAGTCTGACCCCACTTGGCAGCAACATGGATGGATGTGAGACCCTTATGATTTCTAACCAGTGGATTCGATCCATGTCTCATAAGGAGGATGACAATATTCAAATGACCCGCTTGACAAGCAGATGAGAGTGGTGTGGATTTCTGAGGACCACAAGGAATATCTATGATGGATCCTCTGGATATGTAAAATTGACAAAGTTCTTCTTGATTACAAGTGGCTGCCCAGTGAAGGAGTGAAATATTTTTCTCATCAAGTCTGTTGACATTGTGACCTTTGTTCAGGAGTTGGGTACATCGGTCGTACTCCCCCGCCTGCCATGACACAGTAGTAAAGAGCATTGCATATTTGGGACGTTATTTTAAGATGGATTCCGTAATTTAAAATTTTTAAAGGAAGAAACCTTGGTCGCTGCAATCAGTTCGAGAAATTCGGGATCGGGGAGTGAAGGACTGTTGGCGTTGGTGCTGTGAGCAGTGACTAAATTCATTTTTTCGTATTCTAATGCTCTAATTTTTAATTAAATATTGAATAGTTTCGCTCCATTTTGAATCATTCTGCGACGAAACCTCGAACATCGCTTATCACTAATGAATTTAGATAATAGTCGAGACATTGTCAAAATTTTGAAACATGAGCCAAATTAGTTATCTATGGAAACATCCTTTGATTCACTTGACGTTATTGCGATCGCCAAATTTGACCCTCTGAATTTATTGTTCCAAAAAATTTCAAGAAAATAAATTGGGACAGAAAGCAGAGGAGAGTTAACAGCATCGACAACAACAAAGTCTCTCAGACTCATCAATCTTTTGTTTCCTCAGTTCAATGTGATCATAAACGTAGCAACAGGAAGAGGAGCATGGTCGACATCTCCGTTTTCGTGGACAGCAAACAAAATACGGGCAGCATGGTGGCATTATCCCACCCTGACAGCATGGTGGCATCATTCCTCCTTGGTGACAACATGACAGTGGCATGCAAAGTGGTGTGTGTCCACACCCATTGAATGTGGGACAATGATGACATGGTACTGAGAATGGATTAATTTGTCCACAACAATTTGAACATGACTGAGGAGGAGGGTTACAAGGATCTTGGCAATCATCACATCTTCTTTTCCTACATCGACGTTTTTTTGGAGGAAGCTGTACAAACCTCTGGACAGGAGGTTTCAATTTGGGTGGTGGGGTCCATTTGGATTTTGGTGGAGGAGTTGGAGTACTGGACGAAGTGGGTGTCCTTTTTCTCCCTCTGTTCGGGTCGGATGAAGATGAGGAGGAATTTGGTGTTCTTTTAGTTCGCCGCCGATGAGGTTTACCAAAGTGAGGTGGTTTGGGTGTGAGTCTTGGAGGTGGTTTCAATAAGCGATTTCGTGGAGGAGGTGGTCTAGGCGGTTTGTAGAAAGGTGAGCTGGGATTTCGAGGATTTAGAGGGTCACACGGGTCACAGGTCGGAGGTGGAGGTAAGTCGCATTTAGGAGGAGGATTTACATCACAATGAAGGGGACATACAGGG
Organism: Pygmarrhopalites habei; assembly: GCA_009870185.1. Taxonomy (NCBI): domain Eukaryota; kingdom Metazoa; phylum Arthropoda; class Collembola; order Symphypleona; family Arrhopalitidae; genus Pygmarrhopalites; species Pygmarrhopalites habei. The sequence continues at coordinate 8,055 of WJFB01004436.1, read as the reverse complement.
CATGATGGATCATTCGGATGGAATGAATGGGCAAGGTCAAGAGGTGGATGAAGAGTTGGGTTTGACCTGGGCATCCCTGAATGATAGGAAATAGGAGATGGCGGAAATAAGAGGATTGACTTGCTGGGTCATTTGGGTCAAAAAGTTTGGTTCGGGTGGATGCAGAGGGAAATCGTGTATGTCGGGATGATGATGGATCCCTATGATCGACAAAGTGAGTTGATGGGTCACGAAAAGATTTCGTGGATGGATCATAAACTAGATGACTAGAAGGGTCATCAGGATGGAAAGGGTTTTTGGAAATTTGATGAGATATACTGTGAACAGAACGAAGAGCTCGGACTGATTCATCGTGGAGTGGATGATTCGGATTTGTAGCTGGGAATGGATCGTAGCTGGGTTGGGAGGGGTCAAAAGATGGGTGGTAGGCAGGATGAGAAGGGTCATAATGTGGGTGTGAAGGGTCATTCGCAGGATGGAATGGACCTTTGAGAGAACGAGGATGAGGTACAGATTTCGCTGAAAGGATTTGAAGGGATTTTGTGATACAACAAGGACATGGGAAACAAGGAGATCTAGCTGGGTTTCCACAGGATGTCTTGTAAGAGTCACAGGATGACCTTCGAAGAGTTCTTGATGAACTTGGATCACAAGAAGTAGAGCGAAAAGATTTTGGACATTTTGGTGGTGGACAACTACTTCGAAGATTGTAACAAGGATTTCCGAAAACTTGTCCTCCTCCAGGATTTCGATTGCATCCTTGTTGCTGGTCACAATTGTTACACTGATTGTTGTTACAGGGTGGAAGGGCAGGGGTCAAAGTGGGTGCAGAGAAACAACACCCGCCATTTGTGTTTTGAGGTGGATAACAACAGCCACATGGATCGGGGACAAAACAAGTAGAGTACAAAACCCAATGATTTTGGTCAAATGGCGGAATCCACGTGACTCTGGGTTTTTTCTTGAACAAATTGTCAACTTGATCATCGTTCAGAGTTCTTTTTTGGGTGCAACTCGGGTTGACCTCTATCGTATCACTTTTTTGATCACCTCTAGGTTCGCATCGAGATAAATTGTCGAATTTTTGAGGTCTATCTGGAAGAGGAGGAGGAGGGCCATTTTTGTTCGTTTTATTGGGAAGCGGAGGCAAGGAAAATTTTGTCCGCCTCGAAAAATTCTTTTCAGACTCTTTGGATTTGGGGAATGGAGCACTAGGGAACTTCTCGACCTCGTTGACCCTTCTATTTTTCACCTTGATAATCATGGGTTTTGAATGGGATGGCTGAAGCTGTGGATTTTTCATGATTAGAACTGAATTATTTTTCAAAGCCTGACATCCAAAAAATGTTTTTCAAAAAAAATTTAATATCAAAGCTCACTTTTACTCCCATCAAGTTGTCCTTCTTCCATTGACCTTCGATTGAGAGATTTGGTCTTATTTTCCTCATTTTCGTTGAACAGAGTGACAATTTCCATGAAATATTCATTCTTGGGAATTTTGTCTTTTTCATTGGTGCTTGTTCCTTGATGTCCACAATTGGCCTCACTGGGACACTCAAAGATGGTCAGATTGTCTTTTGTCCTCTTCTTTTTAATTTTACTATTATTATTCTGATCCTTCCGGCTCTCTTGACTTTTATTCCTGTCTATCCCTTCTCCCTTCTTCTCTTTGAGGTCACAACCCGTTTCGGTTTGAACTGGCCACTGGAAATGAGGATTTCCCCAATTTTGAAAGTGTAGCTCATTTTGGTACTGATAATACATTTGGGCTTGAGCTTGAAAAAATGATTGACCCTTTTGTGACTCTGAATTATTATTATTGACATCGGGTAATTCGGATTTTGTGTCCTTTGATGACTCTTGAGTACTCTCTTCAGTCTTCGTTTCGATTATTGTTGTTGGATTCCCGGGATTATTTTGAATTGGATTTTGGATCATGAGATTTAGAGGATGAAAACCATGGAAGAATGGAGAGTGCTGGATTTGATTTGGGTGTACTGGATGTAACCTTTGACCTCCTCCTAGTGTGGGAAATTTGGGTGGCATTGGCAAATAATGTGGATTCGAAGGGTAACTCATTGATGGATGGTGACCTGATGGAGTACTTGGACATGAGAATGGTTGAGGACGATGGTAGAAATGGGTGAGTTGGGGTGGCGTTGGAGGGTAAAATCGCATGGTGGGTGACATTATGGGTACTTGACCCGGAATTTGACCTGGATAGAGTAACGGTGGTGTGGATGGAACGGATGGGAATCGTTGCATCGGGAAGATGGGCATTAAAGGTTGACCCGATCTCATCCGGGCTCTTGCTGCTGTTCGCAGTCCCAGTGAGTCCTCCACTGATAGTCCACCTTAAAGGATCAGAGTGAAGTAAAGCGGAAAAATTTAAATATTGTAGCAAATTAATTTTGAAGTCGATTAGAAATTCATTGTAACCTGGAGGGAAGTAGTTGAAGTACCCTTCAGGTCTCCTCCTCATCCTGCCAATTGGAATCTTTTACCCATCAACTCAACAAGTGTCCTCATTTTTTTGGATGACCCTTTGTCCACAGTCAACAATTTTGATGATGAAATCCAATTAATTCCGACACAATCCAAAATTTGAACTTTTTTGTGTGTGAAGCTGATCAGCGGAGAGTGAAGGGCCTCGACCCAAAGGCCCTCCCTTGGACTGTTCCACAAATTAATTATTGCTCCAACTAAATCCATAGTGTACCTCTATGACTAAATGCACTTAAAAACCATGGAGCAATAAATACGTATGAAAATGGCGGATGAAATTGCAATTAATTTTGGACGCAAAAAGTTATTCAAAAAATGTGTGGTAAATTTCCCTGTGTTTATTAATTCCCTTCTAGCAGAAAGGTCAATTAAAATTTCTACTGAGAGTAGCCATTGTACTGTGGTAGTTGTGGTGACCTCGGTGGGGCATAACCTGTCTGCTGTTGACCTTGGTATGAATTGGACTGATACTGTGGCGCTGACTGGTAGTGCTGAGGATTTTGTTGTTGAGGATAGGCAGACGCTGCATAGGAATTGGGTTGTGCATAATTGTAATTATTTTGAGGTGTCGATTGTTGTTGTTGTTGTTGTTGTTGTTGTGGGTAGGAGGGATTTGCCATTTGTTGCTGCTGTGGATAATATTTATTATAATTTTGATTACTTTGGTAATTACTCCCCATCTGTGGATTCCCATAAGGATTTGAATTCCCATAAGAATTTCCCGCCTGATCAGTCATATTCCTCCTGTTACCCTGTTGTGATTGACTCTGCCTCTGACCCGGGTACAATCGTTGTGCATAATTGTCCGCCGCAGAGATGGGGGTGGGTTTCCCTGTACTTGAAGGTGGGTTCATCCCATAAGAATTAGCATTGGCGGGTGGCATTGAAAATCTTTTACTTGAATTTGAGGAGGAAGCCGAAGCAGAGGTGTCACAACAATAAGGGAGTTTTTTTGGATTACACTTTCCAAACCGACATTTGTAATTGGCCATAAAATATTTTGGTACCCGGGGTGGTGGCATGTATCGGACAGGGAGACCTTTGACTGACGGCTCTAGTAGAGCTGCTTTACATTTTCTCCGACATTTCCGACGGGGACGAGGCGGGAGGGTTGGTTGTGGATGAGGTGGGATGTATGGAGGAGGGAGAGGAGGAGGCTGATCTGATTGGTTGTCATAACCCTGGTATTGTTGTTGCTGTGTCCGTTGTTGTTGTTGTTGTTGACCTGACCCTCCTCCATATGTCTCATACGTTTGACCTCCAGTCCGTTGGTATTGGTCAAATCTTTGATTGCTTTGTTGTGGTTGTTGTTGTCTACTGTAGGAGAATGTGGGTTCATCCCCGGGATTTGTGTAGTCGGGTTGTTGTTGTTGTTGGGAAGTGGGAGTTGTACCATAATTGATTTGTTGTTGTTGGTAAGAGGAGGTTGGTTGAGGTGGAGTGATGGGAGGGACACCATAAGGGTTGGGAGTTGAGGATGACCTGTAGGGTTGTTGTTGACCATAGGATTGTGGGTACATTTCTTTAAATCACCCGGGAGAAGGACGGCCGACCGGTTCGTCTTCTCATCTTTGACTTTGGAAGACTGAGAACAAATTAAATTAAACATTTCAGTGCCCAATAAAGGGGAAGTACAATTTTTAAAAAAAGGTTTACTTATGAATATAATGATGCAGGAGAACTCATTTCTCGATTTCTCCCGGGTATTTACACCCGGACATCCAAGCTATAATTTCAAATTAGATGGAGTTTGTGATTGATACTCTGGACTCTGCATCTCCTTCAATGACCCCAGAATTGATGGCGATTTTACTATTTAATTTAGGATGAATTTTGAACAAGAATTAATGTCAATAATTGTGTCATAATGGCGACAACTTAAATAAATTTTAATTTCGAAACACCATTTTTTCAAAAAATTAGTAATTTTGTGAATTTTCCATTGTTTTTCATTGTTGAAGGGAAGTCACCATGCCGACGTAAGTTTTACCTAATTTAAAATTAAATTGAGCCATCATGCAATGAAAATATTAAATGTGCTTGCTTTGTTGGACTTCGACGCCGCTTGCTACTAATCACACTCTAGTTGGGATGGCTGTAACCCAGTTGTAGAAGTATATGCTTGTTTAAGGAAGATATTTGTTTTGGCTCAATCACAAAAATTTAAAGTTTAATGAATCAACAGCAACAATTATTATTACAATCGTTACAAATATCATTACAAGGACATGAACAATCAGGTGGACACTCTTCAGTCTCCGGCACATCTCTTCTTTTGGGTTGTGGAACAGGATGAAGGATACAATGAGCAGAGCATTTTCTGGAACACTTTCTCCTCCTCCGACAACAAGGGACGTAACAAGGGCAGAAAAAAGGGCCAAAAGGCATCATCCCTAAATTTTGACTCCCTGGATAACCCATCATTGGCATCTGTCCACAGGTCATTGGTGGCGGTGGCGGGAAGAATCCACCGGGCATTGAACCCGGAAACATTGGTGGATACCCGGTCATCATGAAAGGTTGTGGTTGATACGGTAATCCAGGAGGGCCAGGAGAATACGATAAATTCTCAGTTGATGATGACAAATTCTCAGCAGAACGTGACCTGGATTTACTTAAACTAATTTTTGACTGGGATCTGGAATTTCCAAGACTTCGACTCGAAGACGTTGCAGATCTCAAGCTTGTCGATGATTCATTTTGAGACGCGGGTGATTGTGGGTAGGCAGGTGGTAGATTCATACCCATCATGGGCATCGGATAGAATGACCCGTAAGGGAACGGAAAGTAACCTCCAGTTTGACCCATGGCCATGGGTTGCTGGGGTGACCAGACGGATGGCCAGGGACTCAAAAATGGTCCGGGTTGAGGAGGGCAGTATGGATTTCCATAATTGAATGATGGCGGAGGGTAAAATCCTGGAGCTGAGCCGTAATTACCCGGAGTGCTGGGTTCCTGTCGAGACTTCGGACGTTTCTTCATCTTTCACTGTCGGATTTAATTTTTTTTTAATTTTTTGATTTGGGATTTCATTTGGATTTGCATTGGTTTTTACACTAATTAATTTTTCCTGAGTGCTCGTGTGTGCTAAATAATTATTTTTGCATCGTGATTGGAATGAGGATTGAAATGCGAATTGAATGCAAAATTTCATGCCGAAATAAGACAAAGTCAAGGCTCTACATTGACCAGTGTAGAGCCTGGATGACTCCAGCATCCTTGACCTTTTATAAAAGTCGCAATGAATTCAACTGAATGAAAGAATTTTAATTTCAAATCTTGGCGGAACAAAATGGGCCCGGATAAAGAAAATCAAAATGAGAATACAAAAGAGAATAAAATATAACAAGAATTTAATAAATAATTTTGAAAAATTAGTCAGTCTCATGTTGAGGTTGACAGTAGACACCACCATAACGTTGACAGAGTGCTGGACAACATTTCTCCCTTGTCCACTGTTTCTCTGACATTTGTCTCTTCCTATGGAACAAGTAAGAACAGAAGAATAGACACTCCTTCCTCACTTTCGGTTTGGGTCGACACCAAAACCCACATGGACTTGTCATTGGACAACATGGGACGAGACAGGGAGGTCGCATTGGACAGGATGGACATCCATTACCGAGAGATGGAGCAGATGGTGGAGAAAATTGAGGGAACCCTCCTCCTCCAGGGAATAGACAAGGATTAAAACAACAAGGCCCTCCAGGGAAAAACATGGGAGGAGGAGGAAAGATCATTGTTGGATTGAACTGGAAAGGGGAGTTGCCCAATTCGGATTTACTGATTTGGGTGGAAGACTAGAAATTGACAAGAGGTCGAGAATTCTTGGACTTCAACCCTTCACCCGAGGATGACCTGGAAATTCGAGCTCTGGAAGATGACCTAGACATTCTGAGTCTGGAGGATGACCTGGACATTTTGACTCTGGACCTTGATCGTCTGGCCTTTGTTTTTGAAGAACCAAGTTTCCGACGAGATGAGGATCTTTTGGGAGATGGTGACCTTTTTCGTACCCTCGTTTTTGACCGCGACCTAGATGGATTTATTTCTGGCTTGGATTCTTGCCATGTGACTTTTCCGGGACTCCTTTCAGCAATACTGTCAATAGAGGGGGTTGTTGAGGCTGGAGCGGATGGTCCAGCAGATGTGTAGTACGTTTGCTGTCTCATTTGGCGGGTAATTGAAATTTGGTTGGTTGTACTGACCTTCCTGCATCGGATCTATGGGGAATTGTGGGACGATTGGGATGGGGCACATTTGACATGAGGGCATAGGAATAGGACACACGGGAGGAATCAGTTGGGAAAATCCTGGAATCCCAAAGGTGTCACACATGCTTTGTAGACAACAATTTGTGATGTCAAAGGGTGATGGAGTTGGGTCAGGTTTTTTTGATGGATAAATGTATTTTGGAGCTTTTTTAATTGTTACACTCCCTCTTCGACCATTTTTCGGAGTTGTGATTGCTGGAGGAGGTTTTTGTGGACGACCAGTTCGAGGTGGGAGTTTTGGTGGTTTTTTGAATGAGATGGATTTCCCTTTGGATGAAGTTTGTCTTGGACGGGGTGGAGGGGGAGGTCGAGGGTTTTGAGATGGTCGAGGAAGTTTTGTAGAGATTCGAATCGGTTCTTTGGGTGGATTTTTTAGAGGGACTGAATAAGGCTTGGAGATTTTGGGTGGGGACTTTGAATTTCTTTGTGATGAGGGAGATCTGGTTGATGGTGGAGGAGTCGGAGATTTTTTAATTGGGGTCGTGGGTCTGGATGACATTTTCTCTCGAAAATCGGACTCTGGAGATGTGGCTTTCTAACTTTTAAGAAAGTCAAGATTTACTCATGTCTCGTGACGAAAATTTTGTGACATTTTTGACTAGCCCTTGCTTTGCGGGGGCTAAATTAATTCACGAACATTTGTCTGTAAAACTTACTGCCAAATAATTGACAAGAGACATAAAATTTTAATTGTTACATTATGGTTACGTATGGGCTAGAGAGGACAAAGGTGGCCTTGTAACAAAAATATAACGATTGTTTTTTCTCAAATCTTGAGTGAAGGTATCCATGTGCATTCTAATCTAATTGATGAGCTAATTTGTAAGTTTGACCCCGGCACTCAACTATCGAAAGGAGTAAAATAAAGATTAACATCTTGTCAGTATTCCTTTTCGCCAACAGATTTTTTTATTGAAAGTTACATCCATTTTGTCGAAATAAAAGATGATGTGATGACGAGAACAGCCAATAAAAGTTAGAGTAAAATTTATTAAGAAGTGTTCAATCGAAATTTGACAATATCGTTTGCACAAAAATTTCACAAAATGAGAAAGTATATTTCAGACTAAAGGTTGAGCATTCTCTTGACCTCGATGACGAAGGTTAGGGCGTTGATCCTACCGTAACCCACGTGATGGTTCGGAAGTTCTCCCTCTGAAACGCTCCCGCAGTTCTTTCCAGTTGAGGTTGTGAGGACTCCAGTGGAGTCACTCCACCCTTCCTCAGTGAGTCCAAGACTTGGTCATAACTCAATGTGACGCACTCTTTGCCTTTG
>WJFB01004435.1:0-10088 GCA_009870185.1 Pygmarrhopalites habei | reverse complement strand
TGTCCGACAAATAATCGCTCAATTCGTCCTGCACTGACAGTCTGCATCATTTATTCATCTGTTTCATATACAAATTTGACTTTCCGCTTTCAGTTGAAACACCAAGTCCACAGGTAGATGGTGTCTGCTTGTAGTCTTCTTCCCAAAGTTTTCTCAAAGCTCTAAGAATTATGTCAATTAATTATCACCCTGGTATTTCCATTTCTTGTACAAAATGAGTCATATTAAAATTAAAAAACTGAATCAGCACCTTTTGTATGAAGACAATTGGGCGCTGGAAAAGCCGTTCAGACTAAACCAGTCAAGTTTGCATCTTGGATCTAGAACTAGAAATCAAAAACCTAAATTAAACTAAAATTCTCAAAACCAAAATCCACTACTTCCGAGAACAACTAACGCTAGGACCGATCAAGCGATAAAGATTTCGTGTAAATTTTTTCAGAATAACCGTTATGTTTGTACCTGTAGCCACTATGTATACTAGTCCGTGAGATTTGGGAAAATATTTATCTAGCTTCTCGTAGCCCTTTTTAGCTGCATCCTTGACCCATTCTGGGTACTCGTCATCAGAGTCCTCTATGTATTTTTTCAAATGTTCTGCCAAATCCTGGTAAATCATTGTATTCAATGAAATGGTAGCAATGTCCTTTCGTGATAGCTCTGCTGTTAGCTCCTGAAATGGCTGAAATAAAATAGTAAATGTTACCCGGACCACCATACATGTACACTTTCGATAGCACTTAGATATTCTCTCGTCACAGGACTCCAAACGTTTTTAAAACGATGGTTTCTTATAAATAGTGACGGCATGCGTTTGGAAGCCTCTGGCGGAAAAACAGAACCCCTAAATAACTGAAAATGATTAGGGATTCTCTCGACAAAAAATTCTGGAGATGCTATCTCGAGATTACATGTAAAACTAGAACGAGAATATGCCAAAATAGTAATATTAACCCGCCCTGAATGAAAAAAAAATTTTAAAATCTTTAAAAAGTGGTGACACATTTGACAGGAATCGAACCCGTGCCCTCAAATACATACCCCTAACATGAAAAAAAATTACCTTAAGTATCTCAATGATGTCATATAGTTTTAGGCAATCCTGATCGTGCAGACTGAATTTTTTCAAATCGGGATCAGTTTTAATGGTACGTTCAAAAGGCTGTAAAATTCATAAAAGTACATGACACAAGTTTATAAAAATCGTTTCATTTACTTTTATAAAATGACAGCCAAACAGATTAAAATTTGACCGACTACTTACAACTCTTAAACTGATTTCGGAATATCCAAAATGACGTTTTTGTGATCCACATTGGTTGCCAAGCATTGTCCACGGAAAGCTTCCCGTTTTTGTGGAGAAGCTCGAATTCCTCGAACGGCGCCACAAAGCTATAAAAATAAAAAATATGTCAAAGAGTTAATAGTTAATTTTTGACCAACACTCTCTCAATTTGACATTCAGTGACAAAAGTCTTGGCCATTTGATTAGTTTTAGGTTTGTTCATACTTTCAATGGAGGACAGGGACTCAGTCATATCCTTGCAGCATAAGTTTACAATGTGCCCCAAGCATCGGACATGCTGGTCTGCGTTGCTAAATTTCGATCCCTAAAAAACAAAATGGAGTTTAGATCCTACACTGTAACGCTCGAATTTTAAAATCCTGATACAAGCGAATTGGTTAGGCCCCCCCAGACCTTCGAATGGACCCTCGTTCATCCGCGTTTTGCATGACGTCATTTTGGTGACCTCTCAAACTTTTTGTAAAGTAAACAAATGGGAGAATTTTAGAAAAAGAAGGGTTTCAAGAAATGTTGACAAACCCGTAAAATTGAACATTTTGAGATGAGTCTGGGGTTAAATTGTGCAGAAAGAGTTAATTTACAACGTCCAGTATGTGGCACTTTCTAAACAAATTTGGCGGGTCACCAGAGGTCACCGGAGATGACCTAACTTTGATGACCTCTGGTGACCCTCGAGCGTTACAATGTAGGATGTTCCCATGTTAGCAACTACTGTTTTGAACAAATATATGAGAATTATGCGAGACTCCCTGACAAAAAAGCCCAAACGTATTTTTTGATACAGGTGCTCAAAACTGGGTGAAAATTCAAAATTGGTCTTGACGTCGATTCGTAGCCAAATTTTGACCACTTTTTTTCAAAAATACTTTTGGTCTTTTTATCATGAACTCTCACATATTAGAACAAAAATTGAAATGTTAATTTACATAAGATGCGGCCTCCTTTTCGAGTTCCTCACAAAACGTGTCCATGTAGTAAGCATTATCTGTGGTGAGGCCAGGTAATTTGTGAAAAAGTCGGAATGTCTCCAAAACTTTCAAAAATGCGGCACAAAGATTTTTTCCTGAATGGGATCCCTCCAAAATTGTCAGATCCAGTAATGTTTCTCTCAACTCCCACTTCGAATTGATCCATCGCACCATGACCCCTTGAAATGGCCAGACATTTGAGCTAGTCCATCCATCCGCAACAACGGAAACTTTTCGATTATGTTCCTAGAAAAACATATAACAGACTACTTACTATTATACAGGCGACATATTTTCCAGTGGAGTACCGTTAGAGTGTCCCAAGTCCGGTACAGAGTTAGTAATTGAAAATAAACAATAAACATGGCGAATTTATCTTTTTTCCTTCTGTGCGTTCTAATAAAGTGTAGGCAGAAAGCACAGATTTGCCATCGGTAATTTTAATTCTTTGACTAACTGTACATAATGACATGCGAAATTTTCAGTAAAATCAAAATGAACAGTTGGAACTGAAAAAACTCACGTTAAGCTCAGCTATCAATTTGTCTTGGTAGATTTTGAGCAATTTCATTATTCTCCCTCGTACTCCATCTCCTTTTAAAATGTTGTCTTCAGTTTCCTCGTTACAATATACAAGAAGATCATGCAAGCCCTCTGTCTCTCCAATAATAAATGGTTGATTGGTTTTAACAAGAAATTCCACAAGCTTTGTTTTAAACCCTTCGATTGTGAATTTCTGAAATGGGACCATTTATATTATTTTTAAAATGAAATATATAGCAATTGGATTTGTTTTTTAGTAAGAATCTTACAAATATTAGAGTACTGTGTAAATTAGCTCTACCTCTTTCTTTTGTCCATTTTGCAACAGCTCCACAATTGAAGTTCTTGGCTTCCAAGGCTTTTTCAGTACAATTTTGTGAACGTTTTTCAAATGTTTGATCATTCCTCCTGTTGACCCAGTCTTGTCTTTTTTGTACTCTGTCCTAGATTTTTAAGATGTTGAATTACGTTATAAATGTATGATACAATGAGTTTATAAAGTTTTTTATTTCTTTTTTATCTCTATGAGTACACGTTTTGTTTTTACCGCCAAAGCGATTTTGCTTTCCGTACAATTTTTATGAGTAATAAAGATTTCAGTGAAAAATAATAAAAATTAACTGAATGAAAATTTAGCAGTCTCTAATTTAAAGGAAAATATTATGAAATAGAGGTAGAAGGTATATTGATTTACAAGGCATTGATTTGGTAGGTAAAATTGAATTTTCATTAAAACATTGTCTGTGATATTTTCGGGTAAAGCATAAACTACACCCATTGGTATTTGGATTATATTTACAACAAAACAAAAGGATTTCTCACCTGCATTGTTTACATTTGAACTTGCATTTTGTTTCGTCATAATTGAAGTATTCATACACTTCAGATCTTTCCCATCGATTTTCCATTAATCTTACGTATTTTCGGGGTCAGAATGTTGATTGTTATCATCAATCATCACTGCAACTATTTCTTGATCATTGACTGGATTAGCTGACATTTTGATGGAGGACAAAATTTATTGAAATACCAGTCGGTATCGAATATGTACAAAAGTGAATCAACAATATAAACCAAAGTGACAATGATTTTAAATTTAGTTAAATACAACTCAAAAATTTTCCAGTCGGATCTACTACAGTCCAAGTCAAAAGCCTTAGTAGAAATGAGTTGACTTACAAAATGGGTATTTTGACAAAACCGTGGAGCAGAAACTATTTTTAATAAAAAAAATACTTTATTTCCATAGCTCTTCTGTTCTTTTTACTGTGGACATTAGAGAGGTTCTTATTTCACGAGATCTTTTGTATTTCCAATTCATTCGTGAGGGAAAATTAAAATTTTTACGTGTACGGGAGATAGTGAATTTACATTTCCCACCCTTACAATTCATTTCTCAAATTGGATTTGGTGAAATAAGAACCTCTCTATAAATCATTTTTCTGTACCGTACCTACTTTTTCTGGTCGCCGCTATAGTGAATTTACATTTCCCACTCTTACAATTCATTTCTCAAATCGGATTTGGTGAAATAAGAACCTCTCTATAAATCATTTTTCTGTACCGTACCTACTTTTTCTGGTCGCCGCCTTTTTGGGGACATCATTCTTGGAAAAGGACAAAGGCCTTCATTAAAAGCCCTTGTGGAAACTTGGAGACAGAAAGGGTACTCATAATCAAAAGGGATTGCTATTGACGAAGGACAATCAACTTTTGTACACTGCTTTTTTAACCGCGCTCGTGGAGTTCTATATTTATTTACGAGCTCCGTCCGTACACACAAACACACATACACCAACAGAAAAAACTTGTAGCTCCAACGTCATTTACATGTATGTGTCATTTTTTGTCTCATCCCGAAACTGTCCCGTCCCGATCGGAATATTCGGAACGGGACAGTTTGTTATCCCTTCATTTACATGTATGTGTCATTTTTTGTCTCATCCCGAAACTGTCCCGTCCCGATCGGAATATTCGGAACGGGACAGTTTGTTATTCCGTCCCGTCCCGAAACTTTCGGGGTGAAAAAAGTCCATCCTGTTCCGAATGGGACGGGATAATCCTGTCCCGAACGGAGCACTACAAATATGCTTGGATGGGTTCAAGCTATTGGATTTGCCCACTTTGGTGGTTTCTTCTTTGTCTCTTTCCTTGTCATGATGAGGGAAAAGGTCAAAAGACAACAGGGTCTTCTCCAGTAAGTACAATTATTTAAAAATGCAGTTTAAATTTGAATCTAATGTTCTAAAATTTGGGTATATTTTTGAATACAATTTTTGATACTTTGATAGTAAATCGCACATGTGGAGTCGGATCGGTCTAGTCTGTTACCGTACAAGTCACCTCCAACTATTTGTCACTTTATTCAACATTGGTTTTTCAAATATTGTCTATCATTACAAGATGGCTCTGATGGGTATGAGTATTGTGGGTGGATTTGGAGGGATTCTTCTATATAGGGAGCATCCAAGCTTTGCTATTTTTTACATCAACATCGCCATCTGTTGTATCGTTGGATTCAATGGGACTTTCAATGCGGCTTGGAAAATCACGATGGATTGTCAAAATTTGAAAAGGGACATTCGACTCAAGTGCATTCGGATTGGGATTGAATTGAAAAGGATGGAGTATATAAAGATAACAAATGCTATAAGGAAAGTAGTGATTAAGTTGAGTCAATTTGAAATTGTGGAAAGATCATCCACACCCACCTTCATCGGTTTCCTTTTACAACAGATCGTCTCACTTTTATTGGCATTTTAATACAACTTTTAACTTTTACTTGTAAGCATTTAAAACTAAAATGGTACTAATAGTAACTACAGTTAGTATATATAGTTAAATGTGAGTCATCTTGGGTGAGGCTCATCTTCTGAAATTTTGAGTTGGAACAAGAATATAACGTAGGTCACAATCGCACCCACAATCTAGAACAATAAATATTTATATATTAAGTATGAGGGGAATAAAACATGACTATAAACGAAAGATCTGCTACTCCGTCAGTGTGTTAAAATGAGTTAATAAATTTTGTTTAATTGCTTACAGAGAGGATGAGTTCGTTGTTGACGGTAAACAAATTCTTTGCCTTCAACTTCCATTCCCAATTTACCACCCATTTCCCAACTTCCATTACCTTTTTACAAAATAATAAAGCAACACCATGTAATTTTCCCACGCATTCGTTATTACAACTAAGCTACGTTACTATAATGAAACAGCAACACACACACACACATAAAGTATATTGTTCTTGTTTTCGATAAGGAAAAGTTTTCTAAAAATTTGGTTCAAATAAAAAAAATTTATGACTTTTGAATTGGAAAGCAATTCTATGAAAAAATTACCTGTTCGAATTGATATGGAGTTGAAGAAAAGTGACCCCATTTAGATGGTTCTACTAGACAACTGCTAGACCACTGGCAAGTCATTTGGACAAGTGCAGAATTAAGAACTTCTCGATGTCTTTGCATCTATAAAATTGGAATTGTTTATTATAGATAAAATTTATCTACTGTATTTAATATAGAAGCATAAATGGTTCGGCGCATGCGCTCATACCAATAATTTTACTAGTTGGAAGTGCGTGTTAACATGACCCTATGGGCATTAATGTAGCATAAATATGTGTGTGTAATTCACTTTCATACAAACCCTCACCATTTCCTGTAGACAATTCCCCACAGAAATGATATTAAGCATCCATAGAGCATCCGTCCCACTATGAACAATGGAATAGACCATCCTTTGAAACTCATTCACGTCAAAGAAGAGTGCAGCCATTAAATGTCTCCCTAATCCCAAACATCCACTGAACAACACAATTAGTATCATTTCACCCATGAGATCCGCATACATTTTGAAAATATCCATTAATTTCTCAAAAGTTTGGGCAAATTCCAAAATTTGAAAACCCATTTCTCCCCTATTTCCGTTTACAACCAATGCCACTTCTTTCCCTTTTTCCCGCTCAAACTTTCTCACTTCCTTTATGAAAATGATCAAATTGTCATTGTACAACTCATACAATTCGTCCCTTCCTAGGAAAAGGACAAGGGAAAGGGCAAAAAAGTATGATGACATTCCAAGTGTATAATCAACCACTTTGGCTGGTGTTAGTAGCCACGCGGGAAACCAAAAATTTGAAGCATTTGAACCAAAAATACTTTCATCAGACATATTCTTTTTCCATGGGAATGTTGTCATTATGAGGAAGAGGAAGGCTGAATAAAGGCGGCAATTCGATGATTTAAATGTTGAATGCCTTTTCCATGATAGTGAACAAAACTTTTTAAATAAATTTGATTTGGGCTCAAATTTACCGCCAAAATTTAATCTACTTGCTGTAGTAGTGGTGGTGGATTCACGTTGGTGTGCTTTTTGTTGTTGTGAATTATTCAAGAATTGGTTTGTCTTAAATCGAACATCGTGAATTGAATTGATTAGTTTGATCATTTTGGGACAATTTTTAATAGACAAGAGTCGAAATAGGATACCAGATAAAAACCAACTTAAAATCCCCATTGAATTATTTATAGTAAACGCAGTACTATTTTTATTGTTACTCTGGTGTCCATTTTTTGAATTGCTGGTTTGATTTTGAAGGGGTTTCAAGTTAACGTTGAAATTTATAAAAATTTTAAGTAATAATAGCAAAATTGTGTACAAATTGATTGGATAATACCATTTGAAATAGTAATCAAATGAATACGAATCCTTTGATCTTTTTATGGATGCTGGGAAACACCCAAATAGGCCATAGATACGGTAGAATATGTACCAACCTTTTGGACTACTTGTCATTTTTAGTTGGAAATCTTGAAATTTTCTTTCTCTTGAAAATTTTGGACGAAATATTTTGGAAATCAAAAAAAATTTGAAATTGGCGGTTTGAATACAAACGCAATTTTGAAAAAGTAAATGGCACTGTCAAAAAAGTAAGAATTTTTATTCAATTAAATATTATCGGGTCATCACACTCTGTATACGTGAATAGTCATTGTCAATGACAATGGACCATCATTGTGAGTGGTTCAATATTGGACAAATAAATCAAATGGTTTTTTAGTAGATTGGAAGTTACAATTTAATATAGAAAAGTATATTTGCAATAAATTTGTTTATCCATAGCAGTCATAGCAACAATCCTTGGCAACATCTACAAAATGAACAGGAGTGTCAAAGTTTGTAAAATCATTATTTATTCCAATTAGAATGAGCAAATTATGGAAATATTTTACTAAAAATGAGAAGCGAATTTGAGTAAGATATGCGTATTTCTGTCTGGTTCAGGCTACACAAATCCAGTCCTTTTGCTTTTCTCAAAATGAAAACTTATAGTTCAGAGATCAAGTTGATGTAAACAGCACGTTCGGCTCGATTTATTTTATTTTAATTGCTGGAATATTAACCTCTTATCTCAGATAAGTTATATGACTCCTTGATGGCATAACTTAATATTTAGTTAGCACATTCACTGAACAAGTTGGCAAAAAAGCAAAAGTTTTATGCTACCTCTTTATTTTGTTTGCAATAATAATAATAATAATGATGATAATAATAATAATAATAATACATGGGATCATCAGTCAGGCGACCCCACTAGACACTTTATGAACGGTTAGCAGTAAAATTTAATTGACAAATATAAATAGTATGAGCCATGAGTTGTGTCAACAAACTCATCATTTTTAAGGAACTGTAATCAAATTCAAATTGGAATTTGTTGGCGCCCAAAAAAAATCACGGTTATTACAAATTTTTACGGCATAATATTTTTTTGTCCTTAGAAATGTCCTTAATGCGAATATTTGTCTTGGCGAATATTCGGGAATGGCGTTGAAGCTGGAGGATGTGGATTTTCTTGGAAAAAGTTGTCATCAATATTTGTCTGATTGGACTGTACCAAGTAGAACAAATTTCCGAACGTTATACTACACACCATTACCACAGGGACTCCCTATTACTAATGAAACTCTTCTGTGCGGGGATCATTGTGACTGGAGCACACTCAAACTTCTGTTTCAAGATCATATTGGAGAGCTGGAAGTATGTATTGTCAAAATCGTGGTCGTTCACATTCTGTTCAAACTCATTTCGTTCAAACTGAACGATATCGTTCAAGCCATTTAATGCTGTCATTCTTTTTCTACAAATTAATATTGAGTTTGAACGACATTAGAGAACAAAGTGAACGATCGTTCAGTTTGAACGGAACGTGAACGAGCGTGATCAAAATAGAGGAAAAGATATTTAGTTACTTGTGAGTGTGTATTGAGTATGAATGTGTTAATAAAAGATGAAGGGGTCTGACAACAGATGGATCGGGATAGAGCCCATTCCTGGTACAATTGTAGTCAATACAGGTGAATTAGTGGATGCTTGGACAGCAAATTGTTTCCCTGCTACGGTAAGAATGACAGTAGCTAGTTAACTGTTGTGGTCAGATAATACTGGATGAACTGTTACCATTTTATGTCATGTGGCATACATACAATCTAAAAAATTAACTCTCCCAACGAGATAATGAGAATATTTCTATGGCTGAAGGAACATCGAGTATTGATCCCTCAAAGTGAGCTCAAACAAAGGACTCATCGGCAGTCCATGGCGTTTTTTCTTCAACCAGATGACGCTGTTGTCATTAGCCCTATAAAGGATGGAGTGGTGAAGGACCTTAAGTCCAATTGGAAACCAATTAATGCAAAGGACTATTTCGCGTGGAAAATGGACAATACCTATTGGGAACAATGGATTAATTTTTACAAAAAAGGCACTTAAACAAATTATTATACGACATGCTCACACAACCTATAGAAATAAACTGCTATGTAAAATAATGAAATTTTTGAAAAGAAATTCAATTTGTATTTGGGAAATATATTGGATTTCAATCGATTTTACACAAACTCACTTTTACCATGTCAATAACAAATATAATTAAATAATCACTTGGTTAATCAAGGTAATCTGATTCATCTTCGGATAATGACTAATCTTGTCCCATTTCACTTTCATTATCCTCTGAATCGGTGTCTGTATCATTTGTCTCCTCACATTCTGCCTCCTCGGAATCGGTGTCTACATTAATTGTCTCCAGACGTTCCTCCTCCTCCTCCTCCTCCTCAGAATCTTGGACAGTCGGTTTACTCTTCTAGGGCTCCGTTCGGAATCAGAACGGAATGGAATGAGGAAAATTCCGTTCCGAAACGGTTTTGTTCCATTCCGATCGGAACGGAATGAAAGCTATTCCGTTCCGAATTCCGTGGAAC
>WJFB01004434.1:0-10093 GCA_009870185.1 Pygmarrhopalites habei | reverse complement strand
TGTGTGCGAAGAGGAATGAAAAAAAAATCAACTCGCGAGTTGACTCGACTCGACTCGTTTAGAGGCGAGTTGAATTGACTCGAGTCAGTTCCAACTCGTTTCCAAACGAGTCAAAGCGAGTTCGAGTCGAGCGAATCAAGACTCGACTCGTAAGAAGTTATAGCCAAGGATTGTTGGGGAAATTTTAGAGTAATTTGTTTTCCTCAATTTCAGAATTTAGTGGGCACGAGGAACCTTTGCCCTCACGCATGACACAGGATCCATTGATACTATATGCACACTCATGTTTACATTGAACCGGATCAGGAACATCCGGAACTCTTTTAGGAGAAGGAAGGTAGGTTCCAATTATTTTGAGCATTCGCTCCCAATAATTTTTTGCAAACCATAAATAATTAGAACAAATTTTTTCTACAACGGGCATTCAACTCTACAAAAATTGCAAACTGCAGACCGTAGATGCAGACGTGTGTGGTCTCGCTCCCATTAAAGTATCGTTTATTATTGAATGTTGTCAAAACTGGACATGTGTCCTTGTTGTTTAGTAGGCTAACTCAAAAAAATTGTCTATTTTCATGTCGTGTACAGCAAACAATGCTGCCAAACCTTACTAACTAAAATCCATGTTAACTAATAAGAAGGCTTGGTTTCAAAAGCCGGACGGAACTTTTCATCAATTTTTTCCATGTGTGTGTCTGTGTTCCATGCCATTTCTACATTCTCATTAGTTGAATTTTTATTTTGGTCGTGAATGAATGACCCTACATAAAGATGAACTCATTTAATTTAATTGTGCATTGTGTATCCTGGAGATACAAATATAGTAAAGTAATGACTACCGGACATCATTCTATTTATGAGATCATAGCTGGTCGAGCAACTACATCTTTTTTGAGAAAAATTTAAATTACAAAAACGGAAAGAGGATGCATCCGACGGGCTTTTGGTTTGCACTGGTTTTAGCTGGGATTACAGTCAGTATTTAATCAATAAGAACTTGCATAAATAAATTTTTGAAAGAATTTTTTACATAAAATTATAGTAAAATTAATTTTTACAATGTTGTCAGGAATTTTGAATTTCATTGTCTATAGATTTTGACCACGGTGGATGCCCAACAAAAAACGTGTAAAGCTGTGCTGAGTGACATGACAAAACAGCAGGCAAGGCACACACACATAGTTTGTGTCCATGCTTAAATTGCTAAAATGAAATAGTTCAAATTAAACAAAATGTTGAATGAAAATTAAAATATTTTCTCGAGGATTACAGATGATGATGATGGGGAAATGTGCCAAAAGTATGAAATTCAAGAACGCCAAAGAGAAAGCTGCAAAGTCGATGGTGTGTATTTAAAAAATTGTGTGTTCAAAATTTTAATTGAGATGCCAAGGATAACTGAAATAAATTGATTTATTTTACAGTGTGTGATGAAGTGTGTTTTGCAAGACGTGGGTATGGTGAGTACCAATCTTTTTTCTCTTTCCGAGTCTACAAAAATTAAATAATTGAAAATCGTGGCTGGAAAAGATTCCTCCCCGCCAGAACTTGGTAACCAAAGAAAGTTTCCTACCAATCACGGGACCTTTAAGGTTTGGTGGAGAAAGTAGTGTCCACTTTGCAGGCACACGTTGTGAAGAAACTTAATTAATGTTTGGTGTAGTTGAATGAGAATGGTGGGACGGATGAGGAGACAATGGGCAAAGTGGTCAAGAAATTTTTTGAGTTGGATTCAGACAGAGAATATGTGTTGAAGAACGTCTTGGGTCCTTGTGCAGAGAAACATGGTAGTCAAAATTCTATCGAATCAATTTGTGTTGTTTTTCTTTGCTTCTATGGATGAATTTCTGTGAGGGACTGAAGCTGGGAGTCGAGTACAGTCAATTTGGGTGGTCCACATGGTATAGAGGAGAGTCGTAGGCCAGTCGTAGGTCTTTCCACTCTGAGGGACCACCCAAGTTGACTGTACTCCACTCAGAGCTTCCCTTCCCTCACACACAACCAATCACAACAATGCAACAGCGCAACCTTGCATTAATGTACTGTGCTAAATTCTTTGACGTTAATTTACACAGGTTCAGGAATGGACGACAAGGAAGAATTTTGCAAGACTTATGATCCTTTCATCAAGGTACGAATCTATGTAGCTATTTAGTCCAAAATATAAGACAACAGAGGCTTCGTATTTGATGGTGGACACTCAGTTAACTCAGTAGTCATTAATACAAAATTTTTGAATCTAAATGTGTATTTTTCCCTAATTATCTACTACGATGACTCTTTAGTGTCTCATGGGAAGCATGATGAATGTAAGTATTTTGAGAATTAATCTCACCCTCAGTTATAATTCTGCAAGCATTTCTTGTGACATGAATCACAAAGTATGATTCACAATATGTATTATAGTTAAAATTTCTAATACTGTATTTTGATTGTCTAATTGATCAATTTTGATTCCTGAAGATGTGTCCTGCTCCAGCATCATGAAAATATATTTTCAGGTTCCTTGAGAAATCAGAACTACTTCCAGAAATTGATGCAGAGACACAAAAGTCTGTCTTTGTTCAAGCTTTACCCAAGTTTGTATTTCGTTTTTTAGATTAAAACTGCACTTCATTCTATTACTCAATTTCATGTATCTTTAAATAAATATTGTAATTATTGTACTGGTTTCATTTTGAATTTAATTGCACTCCAATCTTGACAGTGTCAACTTGACATTGGGACCATCAAAAGTTGACAGTCAATGCTAGTCAGCTAGATAGGCATTATCGTAATGTTTGTCCACTGATAAGACAATCTATTATCAAATGGAGTCAAAAAGAAACCGAATGGTCTAAACAGTGACCCACATTTACAAAATGTGTGGATCAAAGCTTTGACTTTTTCATAACACTCGCAATTTACCCTTCACCCATGGCATAATTGCATGGATTTCACTTGAACTGCCATCTCATCGTTTCTTCAAAGAAACTCGTGCAATTTTTGCAAAATTAATATTTCAGAAGACTAATCAAATTCTGACCATGTACATGCTCGTCCTTTGTCTTGTGAGGGTTGTACAAAAATTCAAAATTCTCTTTATACTCTTCTTACTCCTCGCAATTTGGTTGATTTACACCTCCTCCCCATTTTCTCCTCCTAATTCGTATCAATCGCCAAAAGTGACTGACAGTATTGAATTAGAAAACCCACCGAGGGAAACCCTTGTGAATATATCCAGTCAAAATGTCACTTCCTTGCAGGAAATGCAGGATGAACCCTCACAAACAATTTTGGAATCAATTCAGTAAAACTGTTTCAAAATATGTGGGAGTGGGAACTTTGAACAAACTAGAGACTGACAATACAGAATACTCAACGTGAAAATCATAATTTCGTCAAAATTCCGGTTTATCAGAAAATTCCGAAGTGATGACCATGAAAACTTTGCATTTACACTGTAAGTTTTACAGCAACATTTGAAAATGTTTCTTTTGTGATGTCTATAGCTCCAATCAAAGCAAAAATAAGAGGTAGCGTTCCGTTTGGATTTTGTCCAGACTATGACAGTCTAATTTCTGAGTGTACTGTCACGTAAAATGTAATCACAAGAAGTACAACCTGATAAGACAATTTTCTTACTCTGGAATTCTTTAATCCAGTGACTTGATTCCAGAGAGTGTAGAGTGTAATGTAGAATCAACTTGGGTGGTCCTTCAATGGGAAAAAGTTTTAGCCAAGAAATTTAATCTAATGTGCGGCTTCAGCCTAGAATGCAAGATTCCTCTTTCCCATTGAAGGACCTCCCAAGTTGACTGTACTTGACTCGCAGCTTTCCTTCCCATCCTGACACATTTTCCCCTTTAACCCATCTACACCCCCACACAACTGTAGAACAACAGTAAGACAACATGGCTTACCGCGCAGACATCGCGACAGTCAGGATGAGAATTTGAGCATATTATAATCCTTTCATTTAAATGTAATTATCTTTGCCAGCTGTTTTCAGTTGAAAGAACTTTTGAACTCTGACAGTCAGAGTCTGATTGCTAGTAAACTAGTACACAAAGCCTTGTTTTCTTAATCTTGTTGATATTTCTTAAACACGCATCGTTTATATTTTACAAACCCTCAATTTTCTTGTGATTGGCGAGAATATTTGAGTAGTAAAGAAACAACTTGACTTATTTTTTTACACAAAATTTGTACACCACAATCGTGACCAGATTCATTACCATCATGAAATTCAGTTTAAAATTTGCAGTCTTGGCCAGTGTCTTCCTCTTCTTCATCTTGGAAACTGTCGAGTGTGAGTAAAATAATGTTACTAAAATTGTGTTTACATCTATAGCTCTCTAGCCACTTCAAGCCATCGTCTATTTCATTTGTACTTGAATGACCAATGTGGCTCTAAAACTTAAAACTAAAGGCTTAATCTTCTTCTTCTAAATAGGCGGATGTCATTGTCGGGATAAAGACAAAAAGAAGGAGAAAGAGGACAGTGAAGAGGAACAAAAGGACGAGGGTACAGAGGATGAAAACATGGATGAGAACGAAGATCCTTCACCACAAGACGAAGGGGACATGACCGAAGGTGAGGGTCCAACTGGGACACAAGATGAAAATGAAGAGCCAAATGAAATTCAAAATAATGATAGCAAATCAGAGAGCGAAGATGAAAAGTAACATTCAAATGTCATTCTTTTTGAAAAAACTCAAACAGACTTACAAAAATATTTCAAACATCGCGCCTAAAAATCTTAGAAAGCTGAAATGCTGCAATGTCTTCCTTATTTCTTTGAAGTTGCCAAATGTACGTTTGTAAAATATAATTATTGCAAATAATTCAAGAAGAATGCTAATAAATGTACGCAAACTTTTGTGCGGGGGGTTTTTAATTTCTTTCGGAATTCGTCTAATTGCCAATTAAAAGTGCAGTTGATATTTGTATGGAGGACGAAATAAATTATGGGCAGAAGGTGACATGGAAGCTGGTGTCATGAGGACAGTTGTGAAGACCACCTGCGTTGAATATAATAAATTCAATTGATTAGAAATCATTTCATACAAAATTAACTATGAGTTGCCATTGTGTGTGTGTGTGAAAGAATTTACCCTCATCATCGTAGGCGTAGCTGTAGGCAGTTGGGCAATCCCGATGGATGAGATTGACATACTGAGTGTTGACCACAATCCCTTGTCTGCATGGAAGTGGGTCAATTGGAGGAGTTGGACAGCAAAGATGTGCTCCTGGTTCCTCAAGCTCAGGTCGTCTACAATCATCCACAGTACACATCAAATTACAAAAAATCCTTTGCAAGAAAAAATCTGACACACAAAAACGTTTCCAAAAATTGGTGAAGAAAAAAATTCCTGAATATTTTTGCAATGGATTTGTACTAGAAAATAATTTTTAAAACAAGATTATTCACTCACCCAAGTCCGAATGGTGGTGGGTAGTTCTAAGTTTAAAAAGAATTTTAAAATAAATATTCGTGATTTATTCTAAAGTTTTAAAAAAATGTGAAGCCAAGGTTTTTTTCAACTTACCCATTTTTTGCATGGGGAAAGACATTGGACTGTTCGGCCATTCTTGATGACTCTCAAGTCTCCGACGTCATTCTCACCAGTTGGGCAAGCACCGAGGGAAACGGCACAACGGGTTGTGATACAAGATCCTTGCTATTTTATTTTTAAAAAATTGGATTAATTTTCCATGTCATTGTACTATTCTTGACGCTTGCAATTAAAAAATTAAATAGGAAATTGGTGTATTTACTTGGACAGTGGGGACAATCTCAGCAGCAAGAGAGTAACCATCGACTGGAGAAAAAATATAAAAATTGTAGTAAAGACAATGTCAGTTTGATGGACAATATTAATTAGATACTACAACCTTAAGTTGTAAAAATTTTTGTGGGAGAATTTAAATGTAACTGACCCAAACTGACATCGTACCAAACTTCACCAGAGCCGATGGGTGGGAAGAAAAATTCAACTTTTGTTTCAGCTGGTGGGTCACAGCCAGTTGGACCACATGGGTCAATTGATTGACCTACTTCACAGTTTTGGCCATTGTTCTGAAAAGCATAAATAATATTGCGAATAATTTAATTTAAATTGTAATATAAGCAGTCGAGAGGCAAGGCAAGAAGAGAAAAGAGGGAGAAATTTCTCTTACGTCACAACCAGACTTGGGCCAGAAGCGACCTCCCCAACCACCATCAGAAATGTCGTAAGAGTAACTGCCACCATTTCCAAGGCGTTGAATACCTCCAGGTCTAGTTTGTGTTAAAAACAAATTTAATTAATTAATTCAACTTCCTCTCCTTCTACTGCAAGGTTTTTGTTGAAAGGTTGAGGGAAAACCAGCAAAAAGATTGTCAAAAATTTTTTTTGAAAAAGATGAAGATTTTTGATAGCTAAACTGATTGTTGTACTCACAGCATGGGTCCTTGAGCGTTGGTGAGGGGAGAGATCCAAATATCGTAGCCACAACGATTTGTGAATCCGACATTCCGACCCAGAGAGACGGCCACTAGGGCACACAACACGATTAAAACTTTCATGCTTGCTAAATCCTTGTTGTCCACACAGCCAACTAAAAATATTCTGGAGAGGTGAGAGTATTTATATCAAAATTGGACAAAAAATGAATTGAGTGCACAACAACAACTCATTGTCTCACTGGATAAGAGGACCACTCACAAAATGATTGATTATTGGATGACAGGTGGGCCTGTCAAGCCGGTTTTGATGTCAACAATATTTTGATTAATCATCGATTGAAGTGGACAGGGCCGAAATAAGTTGACTCGCATGTCCAGCTGCAATGACTCCGGACTGGGAAAAATTGAAATATCAGGCTCGGTTTGAAAAAATTGATGCATAGTGTAACTTTGTCTTTTAGAATTTAGAGAAAGTGCCCCACGTCAGCCAAAAATATTTTAATCATTTACAACCATTTAGTTGGCTAAACCGAACCCAAAAAGAATTCCCTGGAATTCCTCTCCAGAGTTGTTCCGTTCTCGAGAATTTAAAATTGGTTCTCGCTTCTCGAGAATCTGTGAGAATCTGTGGAAATCTGTGAGAATTTGTGGAAATCCGTGGAATTCTCTGAGAATCTGCGAGAATCTGTAAAAATGTGTAAATGCATGGGCCTTGATATTGATTCCAAATTAATCTTGACGCAGGTAAAGTCAATATGGATAAAGTAAACTGGAAATATCTGGTGAAGATACCATGAAAAGTGAGTGGAAATCTCACCCGGATTTTAGTTTAAGATGTTGTGAGACAATACATTTTGTAAATACAACCATATATTACACAAATGATTAATTAATAATGGTATGCTACTGTGATAATTTGATTTTGAAAACTAAATCACTGAAAAAATGTGTCATATTGGAACATTTTTTCAAAAATTCCATGAAATTTTGTGAAAAATGGCGGAAAATAGGGTGACAGATTTCCACAAATTCTCGGAGCTGTGAGAATTCGCACAGATTTCCAGATTACCGTTCTCGAGAATCTGAGAAGCTTCTCAGGAACAACTCTGGGTCTGGACAGTGGAGAACTTTATCTGAATCCCTATTCCGTTATGTAATCCACTTACTAAGTGGATTTTTATCATACCAAAATTATGTATCCAAAATCGCCGCTTATATATGGACTTTAATGTTCAGTCATGAGTCATGACTCATGAGATTAGTGGTTTACATGCACTCTTAGAAGACAAGGGAAAGTTTCCCCAGAAAAGGGTAACATTTTTCCCGAAGGAGTGGAACTTGAACGGGAAACTTGAGGAGAAGCTGAAAGTCATTTTCCCCGGAAGAATGTAAAAATAGTCGGGAAGAGTGGAATTTTCACTCAATCTCGGGATATTGTTCCTTCTTGGGTGGAATTTGTGGACTCCTCCGGGGAAAGGAGTCTCCTTCTTTTCCCGGGGAGAATTTTTACCTGCTGAAGGGAAACTTTCTCTCATTCCCTGGAAAGTCCACTTTCCACCCAACATTTTCCCTTCTATTTTAAGAGTGTAATGGTTTACATGTAGTGAAAAGGATGGTTCCAGTTTAATCATGATGTGTTGACATGATAATGCTTCCTCAATTATATGTTTCTATTGTAGTAGACAGGGAATGACTATTCATGATAACGGGAAAGAAAACCTGAGAATAAATACGCGTAAAAAATTAGGAATTAAATCTGGATGAGTGTAATCATTTTGCCTGGAAAGCTTGACCAGCCTTCCCTATATGACAGCGCGAGAGAAAAGGGAGCCAGACCCATCTAGTTAAACTGATTTGCAACCATGACAAGGATTTTGAGTGTAGTTGCTGTTTTCGCATTCCAAAATTATTACGTGCCTTCAGACTTCTTGGTCTTTTGACCGCGAAGATCTAGAGAATTGCACAGAATTAAATTACATTTTTCGTTGGCCTTCGCGGAGACCGCCAAGTGACCATGTGTCGTAATTATTCACAATTATGAGCAGAAATTATGGTGATGTGAGGTGGTAATGTAAGACGGTAATGTGCGAATGTACTTTACTATGATCCACTAATAATCCTTCAAGTTGGTTAGCAGTTGGGTGTGAGTTTGGAATTCGCGCGGTAGCGTCACTCCTCAAAATATTTGCACATCCCAGGCGTCAACAAGATTAAGATTTTACGCATTCTCGTCAAAACCATGGAATCTACAACCACAAATATTGAGTCTAAAATCTACAAAGATTCTAAAATTTGATGGAGGGCAAATTGAATTTATGAACCACCTCGTTGACTTGAAGGGTGAGTGCGTGGGTGCATTATCTATCAAGGGTGTCTTATCTCCACCGAGCCGGCTTCTAGCCTCCACCTTTATGTATATATATATATGTATATATGCTTATGACTCATAAGTTATGGGCTGTAAATTTTTAAGGTTCAAATGAAATTATGCCTTTATTCTCATTGATGCGATCAACGACTTTGGACACAAAATATGACTTAATTTGTCGCTCGCTCGTCCGAACAAATCTCCAGTTTTCTCTCCCACCAAATTTCATATCCAGAGCATCCTTCAAGAGTGTATTTGAGGCGGCAGTTGGAGGGGGTCCATTCCAAGCCAGAAAAACCTCCATTGAAAGTTTTTCCACACCAAGGGAACTCCGTTTATAATTGTGTGTGTCTACAACGCTTCCCATACCCTCCGTTACTGCCTCACAATGGGTCCTCGAAGCACTTCCTACAAATAAGTGAACAATTTCCTGACACTCCATGGCAATTGATGAACTTAGCAGACTGTTGTAGAGCTCATTTTCTCTAAACACTTTTTGTTCGACAATCCAGCTATGGGCGACACATCTCACCATGGATGTAAATTTGATGTACTGGTCAGTCAGCTCTTTCAAAGTCACGGAACTGGAAAGGAAACCTGCAGCTTGTGCTAATTTAACATAAGTCGCAAGTACACGTGGAACTTTTCCCTCATCCCTTTTAATTATATCATTCATTGAGAATAGTTGGCCAGCCATTACATTGGCAATTTGCATACTTGATTTGAATCTCCGTTCCAGGTTAGTTTTGAAAATGTCCACAAAATTTGATAGTTCTTTCCGGGTTTTGTTGAAAATATGAAAAAATTCGGAACGTTCATAATCAGATGGTATGACATGATCCTCCTTTCGGAGCATTCTTCCCATATACACATTTTTGAATGATGAATATTGTAAAATTTCATGGGAACCTTTGCTAAAATATTTAAGACCACTATATTCAAAATCATGGGATGGAGCACGCCAGATGCGGATCAATTTGGAGAGGTCATCTTGACATTCAGTCATAGCTTCGTCCACTTGCCAAGGATAAATGTCATGCTGTTGAACTTTTCTGGACAAGGTATTGATGATTTTATAGACATCTGTGAGCCCAGATGCTCTTAACGCAAAACTAGGATTTTTGAATGACGACAGTAACGCCCTCAACCCTTCTTCTGATGATAGGTACACAAAAATGGATAATTGTGAATAAAATTTTTGAACACATTAAATGAATATGTGGCAAACCGAGTATCCGCAAAGCTAATTGGCCTACTTGCATTTTCATTCTGAGCCGCAGCTTCAGCTATTAAG
>WJFB01004432.1:0-10112 GCA_009870185.1 Pygmarrhopalites habei | reverse complement strand
CCCTTACAAAAAATCCTGAACACAGGTAATGACATGTACTTTATTTGGTATAAAAATCATACCAATCTGTCGCGTAGTTATATTATCTCGCGTCGTTCAAAATTTCGTGCACGTAGCTGGAACATATACTAACTACGAGAAATTACTCTATTTTTCCCCTTTCATGTCCACATCTGTTTCTCTCTCTCTCTCTGTCTCTGTGTGTGTCTTTTTGCATATAAAATGCTGAAAAATTTTGTTGAGATGTATTTTCTAAATTTTGAGGAAGTCATTCAAAAATATTATGAAAGAAATAAGGGTCAGAGTCAAGAATAGAGTAATGCGGAGTAGAAAAAGTTGAGGAAAATCATTCTTAAATATTTCGAGTACAATTCAAATTTTATGAATTGAATGAACCAGTTTTCACATAAATTTTTTGCAATTTGTAAGTTGGAAATGGTAAAAAAGGAAATGCATGGAAGTAATGGTTCAATTAATTACTACAGCAAGAGAATCTTCAAAAGTCCGTAATAAACGGGGGTGGAAGTAATAGTCATATTTTTTTATAAAAAAAATAAAAGATTTTTTTTCTAAATTCCGGATTTGTAACCACGGACACTCCAGGGTTAGTTGTGAGTTGAAGAATGGTGATGACATCCATCTGACTACTGAATGGTAATACAGATATTACAAAAAGGAAGGAAAAAGGGTGGTTTTGTCACGCAACCACACACACACACATCTCAAAATGGAATAATGATAATGGAAGGATCTCGATGACAAAGGGTTACCGACCAGGTTACATCAAGTATTTAGACAAATCATTATAGGTAATACAGCGTCGTAATTTTACGCTCTGTTTGGTTAAGAGTGACTCCATCACGTTCACTCACAGAATTCAATTGAACTGGCCCATTCAGCGAACAACAACAAAAAATACCTCACTGTTAATAACAAACTTTTTTCCCTCTCTCTCTCCCTCTCTTTCAATACATATGTATTGTAAATATAATACACTTTTTTGCACTCTTCAATGTTCCACACACACACAAAGTCTGTACAGTGTACACACACACACAAAGTCTGTACAGTACACACACACACAGATCTCAATAATAAACAGACAGCCTCGTCTTTGTTCCTTTCCATTTGAATCACGAGGAGGAATAGAAAAAAAGATTTTTTTTCTAATTTGGTAACCTAAAACTTATAGAGGCACTTGGGATTTAATCATATTATAATAGCAATTTTTTTCTACTTATCTCTCTCTATAATTCCAAACCTTTTTTCCTTCGTTGATGGTGGTTCTGGTTTAGACTGTCTCACCGTGTGTGTGTGGATGGATGGAAAAGAGTTGGATGAGAGTATCTTTCCTAAATGAAAAAAAGGGGTAAAAAATTTCTCTCTCTCTCAAGTTTTCTTCTACAGTTCCCTTCTCTTGGGCTCGTACCTTTCTAAAATAGACACACGGAGTGTACATGTGTGTGTATTTATGTAGGGCTACTATGAGGTTTCCCTACAAACATATTTATCATTATCATAATGATATTATGTGAACAGTACACACACACATATGGTATATAATATTATATAATATTGGAGAAAAAAGTAAGTGTTTTTCAGGGAGGGGAAGGAGGAACGCACCTTATTATGCATCTGATAAGGCCAGTTTTTCATCCCGAAATTTTGATTCTCTCTTTCAGTGTGTGTGTGTGTGTGTGGATGAAGAGTACATGTGCTCTGTGGGATAGCTTATATTTTAAAATGCTGAATAAGGTCCTACTATGTGAGTTGTGTGTAGTCAGTGTTTAATTTTCCTATTTGACAAGAGAAAGGGAGAGGAGTATACCAATAATATTTCCTATGATGAATTTACACCTATAATGTCTCTCCTCCTCTGTTATCTCCTTCTCCGATGGATGAAATGAATGAAAAATTTACATTTACATCAATATCCCTGTTTTTTTCTCTTCTCTCTCCACCACTGGATAGCTTAGCCTGGATGGGGATTCGCCTTTGGTTATTTTGGCTGGAAGCGCTCAGTCAGAGGAAATGGTGGTTGGGGATGGATATTGTACATTTTATACATTATTCTTATTATGACTGAGGGTATTATCCGTCTGCGTCAAGATTTGTGGCGTTGAAGCCCACTCCATAAATTCCAATGTTGACTGTTGAAAGGTCTATCAAATAGACATAACAATGTCGCACACCTCCTTTCATACATTAATTTATGTCTTTTCTGTGTACAGTACACAAATATATTTATGTTCACTTTTTTGTCCACAGTACAGACACAGTGGGACACACACACACACTCAGCAATCCAATCATTGTTCTTGCTCTATGGGATTCTGTCTTTTGTGACTCGATTGCAAGTCAATTAAAGACATTTATACGGATATTATGCAATACCCTCAAACATCTTCATTGCTATTTTTGGATCCCAATTAATGACACAGATCCTGTGTCACAGAAGCGAGAGAGAGAGCAAATAAGATGAAGGATGAATTACATGATATATTAATGAGAGAAATGCATTTCTGAGAAATTTAGTATTACTCAAGATTTCATGATTTCACTATCATCTGGCTGCGTATTTTGGAAGGAAAGTTGTCACTGCTTTTCCCTACGGTGAAAATTTAGTCAAATTTGTTTCAGTTTCTTTATTATAATACGATGGAACAATATACATGTTGTAAAATGTAGCATGAAGACACGGAATGATAAAAATGAATATTTTTCCATCTCCTCAAGATTCAAGATTGATGAAGAATAGAAAGTGTTTGAAGGATATTGTTCCTATCAACTAATAGTCTTGTGATAAATTGAAAATTCATAAAAGGGCCTGACTCTGAGTAGACACTGCTTGTGCATGTCCATACATACTTCATAAGAGGGTAGAATGAGAGCGGGACAAAAAGTCCAAATGGAATTACACATGGGTCCGAATATGTACAGAGTACAAACGATGATAGATTTCAATCTCTCTCGTACAATACTCTCCTACCATTCACAATGTGTGTGTGTGTTGGTCATAAAAATAAGTTAGGGCTAAGGACTTGGGTTGAGCCCTCCTTTCTCTTCCATGGAGTGTACATATGGTATTTATGTTTTATATGTAACAAGGTGTTGTAGCAAGGCCACCACTACATTTTTTGTATGTAATCGAGGGAGAGAGAGAGAACCTCTGGTCTCTCTCTCTCATTTTTTTCTGTCTCTCACTTTGTGAACAAACTCTGCTATTCTTTTTACGAGAGTAAGAGTAATTGCTTTGATTACGCATGGTTTTCAAGGAATTATCCTCTCGAAACAAGTTGGCCTATCATGTATCCATCCACACATATTCCATAACGCTTTTGGGGATATACCGATCACACACACCACACACACGGCTACACGGCATCTACAGAGTGTAAGAGATGACTTGGGAGGTGTGAAGATACAAAGTACAACGAACGGAAGGTAATGTGAAAGGATGGGACATGATCAGTGTTCTCTGCTCTTGTTGTTGTTGTGTTGAACACGGTGTGTCCTCGTGAGTACAGCAGTCATCAACGAGGATGGAAAAAAATGACCTAATTTTTCATCGGAAACGAACGTCAACTGCTCCAAATGTACCGTAAAGGTGACAAAATTTGCTGATACGAATAGTAAATGAGTTCCTTTTGTTCCTCACTCACACAAAAGACGGGAGAGACGGAGGAAAAGAGACGGTGAGAGAAACCAGAGTTTGACTGGACGTGTGTGTGACATAACCCTGTGTGGTGATCTTTTAATACAATTTTGTGAGTACAGGTCTGGAAATTAAGTTCCAGAGTTCAACATCCTCCAGTTGAGTTGAATGTGAAGAAATGTGAAAGATCATGACCATACTTTTTTTAAAAATAATTTTTCTGTATGGAGAGATAGAAAGAGGAGAAGGTGAATTTACATTGAAAAAGAAGGAACAATTTATAAAAATCATGTACAGTAGAGTGCAGAGAGGGAAGGGTGAAGGGGTCGGGTTTAATGAGGATTTTTTTTTGGATGTACTGTTAGACGAGAGAGTGAATTGTGATTTTTGTTACGGTCTACCTTATCCCTCCTTCCGTCCTCTGCATACTAATTTTGTCTGAGAGAGGGAGAGAGAAAGAGGGAGAACACCACCTTTTATGCGTGGCATTGCATTCTAATTACTTTTTTTTACTTTCTATTTTTATAGAAATGAAATTTTGAAAATTTGTCCCTCTAAAAAACTGTATTTTCAAAAACGTACATTTTTCCACTGTTTGTGAACTATTACTTCTGTATTAGTTCTAGTACCGAATTCTTAAGATTCTGCGTACATTTTTTGAAAAAGGAGAAAGTCCAGAAGGAGAAATGAGTGAAAAATAGTGTACAGAAAAACTGGAATGTAAAAATGGATTCGAAATATTTTTTATTGTCATCAGCCTTCAAATCAGGAAACGTTTAATTTTCGGAGACGAAAAACTATGAATAGTTAAAGAAAGGACAGTCCCCAACTTTTATTCATCAAGCATACCAATTTATTATGAAATTATGAAAGTGAAGAGTTCAAAAAAACTCAACTGTGACTCCACACACACACACACACAGGGCACAGACAATGAATGATACGAAGAGGGGACAGAGAGTCTGAGTTTCATTTTAATGAGTCTGTTTTTTTGCCTTCTCTCTCTCTCTTTTCTGTGTCTCTGTCTCTGTAAATGTCGGTTGAAATGGATATAATGGATTAATGTATTTTATGACTATGACTCTTCTGCTCTTCATCGCAGTCCGAAATTAGAATAGCCAAATGTAATGGCATGATGATGACTAGGACCTATTATTTCACACACAACACCAAATATAAAAACACACACACAAGCTTCCTTCATATTTAAATACACACACATTTTTTCTCTTCAAGTATTAAACAGACACAGTCACACACACAAATAGAGAAAGAGAGAGAGATGGTGACGAGTGAGGATTAAAATTCGGGCCACGTCATGAACGCAATGATTATCATCTTTCTAGCTTTTCAAGATATTTGATATGCAGATTTTTTCTCCTGTTTCTTCTCCTCTAACAGGGGGAACATTTTTTTCCGAATAATATCCTTTCTCTCTCTCTCTGCTCCGCTATGCTCTGCTCATGAAAGAGAATGCGACAGTACAGAGCAACTCTGATTGTCGGTGACTACTTTAGCACTCATCCATGCATACATTTGTCCGAAATTTCCCCCTCCTCTAATAGTCTCTCTACATTACTAACTTTTTTCCACACTCAACTCACATATGTATTAATAGACTACAACGAATCATCCTGATCACACACACACACGCAGAGAGAGAGAGAGAGTCTAGAAGAGGCCAATTCTAATCAGGAAATCTGCAAGTATCATAGAAGTAGCCTGAAGAGACCATATTTTTCTAAATTCTTGAGACACACACACACATCATTGAGATAGACGAAGACTAGGATTGAAGAAAAAAAGAGTAAATGATGGAGAGGCGTTAAAGTCATCCGGAGTTGTACATCGCATTATATTATTATACACACATTTTATGAACAGTTTAATGTGACTTGTGTGTGTACACAGAAGATTGTTATTATATGGTCGACCAGACTAAAGTTGATACATTGACATTTACAGACAGTGTACTCTAACGAAAGAGTAAAGAATGGCGTAAGTAAAGACGTGTCGTGTTCCCCTCTCTCTTCTCTGCATAAACACACACACACACTCCACTGTGTGTGTGTGTGATGAGCACGGAGCATTCTACATGACATGGTAAAGGGGGATGGAATAAGAGGAGGGAGAGAGGGAGAAAAAAAAACTGACAACTATAAGAGTATTGCCCAATGTACTTCTCGTAAATCTAGAGCGGTCATTTTTTTCACAATTCACACACAAGTACATAGAGAAGAGAAGAGCAGAAGACACACGCTACATGAATAATATGCACTATATTATTATGTCCATTCCCCTGACTGACGGTGTGTCGTGTTCCTGACTTCTCTGCATTAAAATGTTTAATACGACACCCAGAGCTGAGCTACTGCTAGGGAGCGAGGAGACAACCTTTGACCGTCAACCACCATAAAAATTCAGTCACAACCCACACACACACATATATATATATAAGTGTGTACACAAGTACAGTAGCTGAAGAGGCTGAAAAAAGCCAAGGTATTTGTTTACGTGCGTATGAGCCAAGACTGAATGTCGACTTAAAAGTGACGTGCTATCCTGATTAAGTAATTTCTTGCACAATTTTTTCTTTCTCCTCCTCTTCCCTTCATTAAACCCAATGACTATAATTTTATATCTTTTTAATCGGAATCCCATCCACGCGTTAGTTTCCTCATAGTTTGACACACAATCAAATTTAGCTGTGTTTGTGTACAATAAGTGTCGCTGTGTAAATATACGAAGTTTTCACTTTTTTACACTTTACACAAAAACCCAATGTGTACACAAGGATAGAGTTTTTGTATTTTTCCACCTTTCAATTAGTAAAGACTTTGCATGCAGAAAGGGAGGAGGTCAGCTAGGAATAGCTAGGAATCCTAGGCTTTTGATGTGAAGCTGGCAATCCGTGTGTGCGTGTGTGAAGATGATGGCAATTAGTGCTCCGTTCGGAACGGTCCCGAAGTTCGGGACGGAAGGCTGTTCCGTTCCCGTCCCGGTCCCGACGGGACGGGATATCCCGAAGAAAAGAAAAAAGATTTCCGTATAATAGGCTAGTGAAAAAGCGACATAAAGGACTAAAATGAAACATCTAGGAATACAAGAGTATAATAAAGGTCTCGGTACGAATATGACTTATAGTCACATATAAGTCAATGCAGCTTATTGGCTGTTGTACATACTTGATCGATCACCCAAATTTAATATTCCAGGCAGTCTACACAAACACACCCTTTGTTCACATATTTTAAATATATGTATATGATTAATGCATGAACAGAATAATATACTCTATACTCCTATGCTTGACCGATTCTTTCTCAGTATTGCATGGCCTCGAGATGTGAAGGGTGTCGAAAGTTAAAATATTTTTAAAGAGACCTTTGCAGCTGTTGAAGGTTCAGTAAAATTCTAAGAAAAAGGTTTCATCTAAAAATATTTGCCTATATGTTAGCTTTGTAGTTTCTTAAAAACACATTCATAACTTTCGGGATATCCCGATCCCGTCCCGACGGGACCGGGACGGGACAGCCGTCGTCCCGGTCCCGCCGGGACGGGATAGATTTTTTCGGGACGGGATATGGTATGGGGGTTTTTTATGGGGAGAGATAAGTGCACAGTAGCGGACCGGATCAGAATGGGGTCAGAACCTTAAATGAATTGTCGATAATGCATCCTCATCACTTTAAATGTGGGTTGACATTGTTACCCATGTGTGTGTGTGTGCTGCACAACTTTGATGTGGTTCAATTTTGTCTTTTTTATTTGACCTTATTTTTGTCCACCTTTGAAACTTCAAGCAAAATTTTATCATGATGCATTTTATTGTTGATTCTCATGTTTCCTACTTAACTTACATGACGCTAACATGACAGTTACAGCTTAAATGTTACTTTGTTTTTCTAAAAAGTATAAGTGAATGAATGATGAAGATGTAGGACAATCGACCGTGAAAAAACCTCATTTAAACATCGAATTGTATTTTTAAAAATTTGCTGTAGGGGATTCAAAGATCAAACGTAAGAAAATCATTAAAATTTAATTTAGGAAGAGGAATTTCACAACGGACTCTAAAATATGGAGAACACAGCCTCAACTTTTATTATCCGATTGATTCAAAAACTTCAGTAGAACCTAAAAAATGCATGATGTTGAGGTTTTGTTCATTTAATTTAATTTTAAAAAATAAAACCTTAGACGCACACACACACACATTTTTAGATCTCTCTACACATTGAATGACACTAATTGAAATTCCCTGACCAAATTTTAAGTAATCTCATCGTTGTTCTGATTTCCCCTATTAAATAGGAGAAAATATATTTTATTGATGTGGCCTATTAAGGATACACAGCACGCAATTTTATTTGTGTGTGTAAAATGCTATGTGCAACATTCGTGGCAGTATGGTTGCCCTTCAAGTCCCAAAATATTAAGTGCCTCTAAACTTTCGGTCCGACAAACTCTGCCCTGAACTTGCAAAGTCCGCCCCAGGGCTGGACCCTCGAAAAAATTACCGGTGCATGTGAGAGGACTCCATTGACAATTCCGAACTTGATGCAGGGCTCCGCATGGTGCCCTTCAAGGTCAAACAAAATAAAGTTCCATTGTAGTGTAGGTTGACCTAACTTTGACCTTAAATTGTCAAGTCCCCTCAAGTACTGGACCTTAGAACAAATTACTGGGGTGACTAGAAGGAGTCCCTTGACGATACTGAATTTGATTTAGGGCTCCGGATGATACCCGTAAGGAGTTACCGGGTATCAGTTGAAATTCCTGCATTGCTCACCTCTAGATCGGTTGTTTTCATTGAGGTGAAAAAAGCCTTTTGATTTTGGTTTCCCGGAAATGCTGGATAAACCAAATTTCGCTTAAAAATATTTCAACTCTCTGCAGAAAAAAATAAATCTGTCTGCAAAAAGAAATATTTCCTTTTATGAAATCTTTCGTTTTAACAGGTTGATCGAAAGGGCGAATTCTCTTCTCGAGCAGAGAGTCGGAGCCCACATAGAGGAGAAGAGACAAGGTTGGGTGAAGGATTTGACTATGTTGGTGTACGAAATTAACACGGGGTTTTCCCGCACAATTAAATCGACACCATTCCAAGTCATGTTTGGTAGGAAGCCATTCACTACGCCAATTAATGATGAAGACATTGATGACATCTCGGAAGGAAAGGAGACAGAGCCCCAGCTTCCAGCATCTCCGGAAGTAGAAGAAAGTGCCCAACTTCCCACAACCTCGTCTGGCACTGCACAAGGAGTCAGTGACGCACTGCCTAGGTTACCTAGGCTTGTGGACTATGACAGCGATGCGTCTGATTTGACAGACAACTCAGAGGCTGGTGTGGTCATTTCTTCGAGTCCGTCAGACTCGGATGCAGATTTCACTCCACAGCCTTGGGTTTTATTTGAAAAAGACCCGCCAAAACTGTGGGCAATTGGAAATGTCACGGAGCCGCACGAATCAGTGGGAAAATCACCTAAAAATTTTACTTGTTTTCGTGTAATTAGAATATTGTCGAACGAAAATTGTCATTATAGTTTGAATAAGCCAATAGACCTGGGTCAACAGATATTTTGGCCAAAGGAGTTGGCGACAGGTGATTTGGGCTCGGACACACTAGCCATCCGGAGACAATTGCCAGCCTTTTTGTCATTTCTGCAGGATAGGAAAAGGCAGGGAGAAAGGTATAATAAAATTAAAAATACTTATGATATTCGGGTTGGTGATATCGTAACATTCCCAATTGCTCGCGTCGATCGGTCCAATACGTGTCCACGCAATCTTCCCTGCAAGGTGATGAGTATCAACGAGACTGGGCACGTTCAGGTGCAAAGTCAATGTGGTATGATATCAAAGTTGATGCATAAAGATAGACTTTCTCCTTGGTCTGGAGAAACTATCAATTTTCCTGATAATCCGACTACTGTAACATATATTCAAGCCTGCCGCTCCATAACGTCTTATTCTGGAGCCTCAAGCACAGGTGACAACGTTGGAAGATCAATTTGTAAATGTAGGCTCAATAAACAAAAATCTGCATGTGATTCAAAGAGATGTCCGTGTAAAAAAGGGAATATCCCATGTGGTACAAAGTGTCACCCTAAAATTGTGTGTGCGAATGTAATTGATTGTTAATAACTTCTTTCTTCTCCTTAAATGCTCGTGTAAGTTGTCAGTTCAAATATATTAAATATGGATTGCATTAAATATAATACTACACACTCTATGGACCTTTACTGGTGTAAAATTATTATAATGATTTGCATAGTCGCAACGTACAAAGATAACCTTCAATGTGTATTTAAAGTCTGCGACGCTCGCAAACTAGAATGATGGGTGTCCTCATGGACTGACTCTCATGGCCTAGTCCACGAGATCTAGCTCTCAAGGCCTAGGCCACTAGAGTACTGGGGGTCGCCGTGGACTGGGGTCCTCATGGGCTGCGACA